>JAJOZX010011024.1:0-128919 GCA_023014485.1 Bathynomus jamesi
CTACTCAGTGCGAACTGTGCTGAGAAGGAGCTGAACTGGCGTGCGTGGAAGCCGCATTACTGCCATCTCTCTCGGACGAGGACTGCGACATTCGCATGGAGTTCGGGGAAATCATGCTGGCTTGGCATGAAGACTGGCCCCATCTCTTCCGCAACATCCTCTGGAGCGACGAGGCGGTGTTCCACGTCGGAGGCTTTGTCAACCGCCACAATTGCCACTACTGGGCAGGAGAGGATCCCATGGTTACCGCTGAAAAACGGCAGAATCGGTTCAGTGTAACGGTGTGGTGTGGTATGACCTCAGATCAGGTTGTGGGCCCGTTCCTTCTGCGCAACACCATGACTGCTAAGCGGTACCTTGCTATGTTGCGAAACGAGGTCTGGCCGGTTGTCAGCACATGGGAAACATCGACGATCTGATATTTAGCAAGATGGCGCCCCTCCGCACTTCGCTCTTGTTGTCCGTGAGTGGCTGGTGCCCACTTCCCTGGGCGTTGGATGGGTCGTCGTGGTCTACATCAATGGCCAGCCAGGAGCCCCGACTTGACACCGTGCGACTTCTTTCTTTGGGGGTGGGTAAAGGAAGAAGTCTACCGCACCAAACCGAGGACATTGGAATAACTGGAGGACCGAATTCGGGAAGTCATGTCCTCCATCCCGCCGGAGTTCCTGCTAAAGTCAGTGGACGCCATTCCTGGCGGCTCCAGAAGCTGGTGGAAAGAGTTGGAGCCCACATTGAATTTTAGAGAAAACTACCATGTATGCCTACCTTTTCATATTATTTCTTCTGAAATAAATGGATAATATACGTATTTTTTTACCAATGACCTTTGTAATTAAAAAAAACGGTTAAGCAACTCCAAATCATCAACAATCTCTCTCTCTCTCTCTCTCTCTATCTCTCTCTCTCTCCTCTCTTATATTTATAACTAGCCTCTCACAAAAATTTGATCTGCATTTTAAGGTTGTTTTTTTTCCGATAAAGTTTAATTATCGACGAAACTTTTAATAAATATAAACAATTTTCATAACTTTTATATTTTAAAAGATTTTATCATATATTTTTTTTTAATCAATATATGAGAAAGATTATATATATATATATATATATATATATATATATATATATATATATATATATATATATATATATATATATATATATATATAACATTCTTAACAGTGCGAGTAGGGATAATCTTAAGATAGAGTGCAGCGAAGCGCCTTTGGGAGGGACAAAGGAAAATACTTTGATATGAAGTAAAGAGGTTAATTAAAGAGTTAAAGACTGGTTCTGCGTCAGGGGTAGATGACCTACCGAATGAGCATTTAAAATATGCCAATGGTAGTATGTCTGCATATATCATTGCTCTTATCAGCCATGCTTGCTCATAGCTATATCCCTGCAAAGTTCATGAGGGTATATATCTTGCCCCTGGTCAAAAATAAGTATGGAGACATTCTGTCCAGCAATAATTACAGGCCTATTGCTGTCGCTTCCTGCTTCTCGAAACTACTAGAAAAACTCTTGTTACTCCGATTAAATGATTGTCAGCCAAACTCAGTTGTCAGCCAGACTAGAGTTGTCAGCCAGACTTTGAGTTGTCAGCCAGACTTTGAGTTGTCAGCCAGACTCCGTACTGAGCGGACGCATTTCCTGAGCTCTCTGATATTGCTTCTGCTTTTGGATATTGCCAATAACTTTACTTTTGGTAAGTTCTGAATTTTATATACTTGCGTTTATATTATAGTTAAGTACTTGAATATAAGTGGTTTTTAGTGATTTAGAAGTTTTCATCGCGTGCCGGCTTAATTTAAACTTGTGACAGTTATAAACTAACTTAACTTGCGCGATGCCGTTGCAGAAAGCGTCGTGTGTTAGATGTGGCGTAAATCCGTGATATACGGATTTTAGGGATCATGACGGCGGTCCTATGGCGATTACCGAGAGATCGGGTTTTTTTTTTTTGCGAATTAAGGGAGGAAATAGTTGACATAAAACGCAGTGTACGTGAGGTAACGGAAAGACTTGCAACGCTTGATGAGGGCAGGGGTAGGGCTACGGTCGACGAAAGCCGAACCAATACTAACGTTGAAGACGTTAGTAATTTGAAGGGTGAGGTGCGTAACCTAGTTTTTAGTTTAGGTAGCTTATCGGGAAGGTTGGATAGAGTTGAGGAAGGGGTTAAGGTTGGTCCGAGATTAGTAGCTGGGGAGGGATTTAGAGAAGTTAAGGGTGGAGCTAGGCCGCGTACGTTAGGTGATAGGAATCCCCCCCTATCGAGGTTTCGAACCCTTTCGCCCATTTGGAAAGGGACGTGAATGAGGGGGAAACTATTTTAAATGGGGACTCTTTAGTGCGACATATGGACACAGAGTTCGTTGAACAGCATCCAACCAAGAGGAGGAGGGTCTGTCTCCCAGGGGCCAGGGTTCACAGAGTTAGAGACGAAGTAGATAGGATTGACGTTGCCTCTCGTCACTCGATGTTGGTGACGATGGTAGGGGGCAACGACTCGTATAGGCCTTTTGGAGAGATATAGGGGGTTAATTATGTCCCTAAAGGCGAGGTCAGATAGGTCTTTAGTTCTAGGTATTACCCCTAGGCACGGTTTGGGTCTTAGGATTACGTCTAAAACGATATTTTTTAATACTAAATTAGAAGAGATTTGTGCTGAGGAAAATGTACCCTTCGTAAAGTTGTGGTCAGAATTCAGTGATCCTAGCCTTTTTATAAAAGATGGGGGGTGCATTTTAATGAAATAGGTAATGCTAGGCTAGGTAGGTTAATTGACGAAAACGTACGAAAGCTGTATAGGTCGAAACCTTCTTTAAACGTTGTGGGTTCGGGGAACGCGGGCCCGACGTGAAAAATAGTTTAAAACGCCGGCCCGTGGTAAAAAATAACTTAAACGTCTTTTATTGTAATGCGCTTAGTTTTAGAAATAAATTAAACGAATTTAAGGCGATAATTTATTCCGGCAACTACGATATAGTTGTTCTCAATGAAACGTGGTTAAATACCGTGACTCAGGACTTGTTGGGGGAACTTGATATACCGGGTTTTAAACTCTACTAATGATAGGTTACATAGGATTGGTGGCGGCGTTTTGCTGTACATTCGTAATTCCCTTAGGGCTATCGAGGTTAAGATAGATTTTCCGGCAGCAATTTATGCGTTGAAGTTAGGGCGCGTAGTCTTAGTTTCAATTTTGTTGTTGTTTATAGACCTCCCGTTCAACCCCTCGATACCGATACTAGATTTTACACACTTCTTAGTAACTTTATTAATAATCGGGATAGTATAGTTGTCGAATACTTTAACTGCCCTAACGTCAATTACGAGACTTTTACTGGTAACGTTGAGGGTTTGAGATTGATTCAGTTCATGGAAGATATTTCTTTACGACAGATGGTTACCGAACCAACGCGCGGTGATAATATTTTAGACGTGGTGATGACGAACGGCGAAAACATAGTCGAAGGTTTAGAAGTAGGCGAGAGTTTAGGATGTAGTGATCATCAAATTATTAGGTTTAAGTTACTGATAGGAAACACTAAGGATAGTAACGTAATACAAGTCCCTGATTTTCGTAGGGCCAATTTGGATAGTTTTGCGGATAGGATGAGAGTAGTGGACTGGGGTGACTTATTTATGGGTAATTACGCAAATTTGCATTGGGAGGCGTTTAAAGATAGTTTCTTGAATATCGAAAGGGAGTTTATTCCTCGTAAGCCCAAGCGCGCTAGAAATCATGGTAGGCCTAAGTGGTGGACTACGACTTGGGAAACAGGCGAGTTCATAAACGAGCTTAACAGAGCATATAGACTTAATAAGCGCAATGGCACGGTAGCTAACGCTAATAGATATATCGAGCTTCGGGAAGTAGGAACATTGCCAGCCGGAAAATTTCCAGGCGGAAAATTGCCAGCCGGAAAATTGCCAGTGGGGAAAATTGCCAGTGAGAATATTGCCAGCCGGAATATTGCCAGTGAGAAAAAACTAAAATTCACAAAAAAGGATTTATTTATTAAAATATTGTTTAAAATTTTAAAATGCTAAAACTTGTTAAGGAAAGGAAAGCCTCAAAAAGTATGAAGATTATAAGCAATAGATCGAAGAAATGTCAATTTATCTTCATTATACTGACGGATGACTTTCTCCAATCTGTCATTGATATTTTTGTACTTTTTGGCAGTATGTCTCTCTTCCCCTCTTTCGAAGTGCAATTTCTTGGTCTGAGCTAAAGCCTTTTCGTTAAAGCTAACGAAAATATCACGACTTAACCTAACCAATCGTCAAGGGCGTACAGAGGACCAAACCTGGCATTCATGTTTGTAACTGCTTCCATTTTGGAGTTATGGCTGGAACACACACACGCACACACACACACACGTCCTTTTTCTCAATTACTTTATTTCTTACTTTCTAAATTTTTACATATTTTTGTCACTGGCAATTTTCCGCCTGGCAATATTCTCACTGGCAATTTTCCCCATTGGCAATTTTCCGCCTGGCAATTTTCCGTCTGGCAATATTCAGACTGGGAATTTTCCGTACACGCGAGCTTCGACGTCAGGTTAAAAGATCAGTTAGGAATGTTAAGCGTAATTTAGAGATAATTATAGCTGCGGATAGTAAACATAACCCCAAAAAGTTTTTCGATTACGTGAATAATCGTAAGCCGATAAAAGATAATATAGGCCCTCTCTTGGACGCTAATGGCGCTTTGGCTTCCGACGCTCAGGCGATGGCGAGTATTTTTAATAGCTTTTTTGCGACAGGTTTTACCGTAGAAGACGTTAATAATGTCCCCGATGTGGACGATATCGTTCCATTTAGCAGTGAGACTATTTTGAATGAAATAACTGTTTACGAGGGTGAGATTGCGCATTATATCGATAAGCTAAAAGTTAGCAATGCTCTAGGCCCTGACGCGTTTTATCCTAGACATCTGAAAGATTTGAAAGACGTTGTCGTAGGCCCCTTAACGAAGATTTTTAATCAGTCCCTGGAAACGGGGATTATTCCTGAAGACTTCAAATTAGCTAACGTCACGCCCATTTTTAAAAGACGCGACCGCACAGTAGCTAGCAATTATAGGCCCATTAGCTTAACGTCAATTGTCGGTAAACTTTTGGAATCTGTAGTTAGGAATCGTATCATCGAACACTTAGAAAGTCGCGATTTGATTAATAGTAGTCAGCATGGGTTTCGACGCCATAGATCTTGTTTAACTAATTTGTTAGAATTTTATAACGAAATAGCGCGCGAATACGATAGGCATAGAGCGGCTGACGTTATTTATTTAGATTTTTAAAAAGCGTTCGATACAGTTCCGCATAGAAGATTAATTGCGAAGGTTAAAGAGCACGGTATACGCGGTCAGGGAGCTAACTGGTTAGAGGAATGGTTTCGTGCTAGGAGACAGAGGGTCGTTGTTAATGGTAGTGAATCGGGGTGGTTGGATGTAGGTAGCGGTGTCCCAAAGGGGTCAGCGTTAGTCCCATTGCTATTTGTAATTTACATTAACGACATAGATGTAGGTTTGACTAGTAACGTCAAAATTCGCGGACGATACTAAAATAGGCGGTAAGGTTGTTAACGAGGACGATAGAAATAGGCTCCAAGACGATGTAAATAGGATTATGGAGTGGACAGATAAGTGGCAGATGCAATTTAACGTAGACAAATGTAAAGTTTTGCATATAGGTTCTCGTAACAATAAATAATTACACGTACACGATAGATGATAGAGAGCTAGCGAGCGTTGACGAAAAAGTAGATTTAGGCGTACGCGTATCTACGGATTTAAAAGTTAGGAACCAGTGCCTGGAGTCTTGCGCTAAAGCTAATAGGATGTTAGGCTTCATAGCGCGTAATTTCGAATTTAAATCGAAGAATATTAGCTTGCCCCTTTACAAGTCCCTAGTCAGGCCTCATTTAGAATATGCCGTTCAGTTTTGGTGCCCGTATTTGCGTGAGGATATTGATAGGTTAGAAAGGGTTCAGCGTCGTGCCACGAAACTAATTCCGTCATTGCGCAACAAGCCTTATGAAGATAGGATTAAAAAGTTAGACTTGCATTCACTCGAAACTAGGAGATCAATCGGGGAGCTTATTGAAGTTTTCAAAATCGTTAATAACATTGATAACGTAAATTTTGACAAACTGTTCACTTTCAATAATAGCAATACTTGTAATAACGGATTTAAGTTGCGTGGCAGACGTTTCATTACTAATATCGCTAAAAATTTATTTACGTTTAAAGTAATTGATAAATGGAATAATCTTCCCGCGCCCGTCGTGAACTCTACCAGCGTTAATATGTTTAAGAACCGTTTAGATAGGCATTTTAAAAATATTAACGTTGTTTAATATAATAATAAAACAATCACCCTTCCTCTCAGCCTCCCCCTTTTCTCTCTCAGCCTCCCTCTTTTCTCTCTCAGTCTCCCCCTTTTTCCTCTCAGCCTCCCCCTTTTCTCTCTCAGCCTCCCCCTTTTCTCTCTCAGCCTCCCCCTTTTCCCTCTCAGCCTCTCCCTTTTCCCTCTCAGCCTCACCCTTTTCCCTCTCAGCCTCACCCTTCTCCCTCTCCCTCGTTAAAATTATTAGCGTTGTTTAATATAATAAAACAATTAGCAACAGAAGCTCTGGGGGTGATGATCGAGGATGAGTCTGTTGACGATAATGCCAGCTTGTGACATGCCAGTGTGTGATGCCAGCAAAAAAAAAAAATAGACTAACACGATCGTAGATGTAGCTCGGAGCGTAAACTAACCCACTTTTTGTTTTACTTTACCTACTTTTTTTTCCTTTCTTTCTTATCCTCTCCTTACTTGCATGTCTGTAACTCTCTCTGCTTGCATGTCTGTAGTTTGCATGGTATGACAGTGAGTTAAGACTGTGTTTGCATGGTTTGTAAGCGTTCTTATTTTACTTCTTTTCATCTTTCACCCCTTTCCTATTCTCTTCGACTATTTTTCTGACTTGTCGGCAGTGGCCGACTGATGATGATGGTGCGTCTTTCTTTCTCTTTTTCTGAATGAATTTTAACCCAAGAATGATAGGTTTTGCTACTTACTTAACCCCTTATTCTCCTCTTTTAACCCCCTCCTCCTTCCTTTCTCTCGGGCTAACCTTAGAGTGGATCTTAGGGTCTTTGTTAGCCTTAGCTTCTGTAGATCTGTAGATCTCCTAATCAGTTTGATTTTAAAAGGTCCCACTCAACTGACCTGTGTATCTATGTACTTAAAGAAACAATTGTTTCCTAGATATAAGTAAGCCATATGATAGAGTGAACCACAATATTTTATTTAAAAAACTAGAAGACAGGAAGGTTCCCATGTACATATTAAATTTATTGAAATTTTGGTATTCCCACCAATCTTTTACCGTTAGGTGGGGCACTGTACTATCCGAATGTTTTGGCTCCTCTTGCGGGGTGAGACAGGGCTCCTTGCTCTCTCCTATGCTGTTTAATGTATATATTGACGGATTAATTGCTTCACTTAATGAGGCAATAGTGGGATGTTGTATAGATAATACAAGGATAAATAACTTAGTTTATGCTGATGATATGGTGCTAATAAGTCCCTCTGTTAAAGGTTTGGATCGGCTACTAAAAGTCTGCGAAGTGTATTCGCAGAAACATGATATTCTTTTTAATGTTACAAAAACTAAGGTTATGCATTTCATCCTAAAACCTGTAATCAGCCAGCTGATATTAGGTTTAAAATGAAAAGTGAAGTAATTGAGGAAGTACAAGAGTTTAAGTATCTGGGTCAAACTATCACCAGCAACTTGTGTGATGACTCAGGTATAAGAAAACAATCTCGAAGCCTTTGTGCTAAAGCGAATATGACTATAACGAACTTTCGGTTCTGTACAAGTGACAGCAGCTCTGGGTGAATTATAAAAAAGTTTCTGGCCGAACCCTAAATTTGCTGTACAACAGGTCGTTTAGATTCTTACATAAATTACCCCCGAAATGCTCAGCTTCGCGAACGTTTGCTACCCGCAATGTTCCGAGCTTCCCGGAAGTAACAAGACGTGCTCAATTCAGTCTAATGCAAAGAATTAAAAAATCAACCAACCCGATTATCCAAGCTGTCCATGAGTCCTGCCGTTTATCCTCTAAGCCAGAGGTCGGGGAACAGGGGTAAATTACCCCAAATGGGGGTAAATTTAAAAATTTTGGGGGTAATGGATCCAATAAACATTTTTTAAATTTGAATTTTTTGTATACCATATACAACAATTTTAAGAGCAATTGGCTTGTTTTTGTTTACTTTGAAGTCTGGGGGTAATTTCATTTTACTCAAATAGATTTTTGGGTAATACCCAAAAAAGTTCCCCGACCCATGCTCTAAGCTATGGAATTCTTGGTACGAAAACGTCTGTTTGTAGCTCCACTTAACTTCGACATTACTGTATTATTTCTAACCAACTGTATATATTTCTATCCTTAGTATGTGAACTGTCATTGTATTAATAATATTTGCCATATGGACTATAGTCTGCCAATAAACCTTTTCATTTTCATATACACCGTTTGCCAAAAAAAAAGGGTTCACTCTAAAGACATCCATGGAATCAACAGTTTTCAAACAATCAGTATGAAACTTATACACGTAAAAGATACATAAAACATCTACCTGTAAACCAAATTTCAGTTCGAAGCTATCAAAAATAACGATTTATTAAATATTTCTCTCATAATACTACAACTGATGCTCGACAAACTAATCAAGAATCCTTTACAGTATTTCCATTTTCACTTTTGCAAATTCTAATTATACGATTTTTTTTTACAGGGTTATAAAATATAGTGAATATGCCATTTTCAGAGGAAGATAAGATTATAATTAAGCATTATAGACTAGAAAAGGGATATGGACGAACGAAACTACTCTCCGAATTCCCCAACAAAGGATGGACTCTTGGTGGTTTGGAAAAGTTTCTAAAGAAAATTGACGAGACTGGGAATATCAAAAGAAGAGAGGGAAGTGGGCGACCAAAAACTGTTCGCATGCAAGACAATATTGACGACGTCGAAGAACGTCAGGAAAACCAGCCAGGAACCCATATGACACCAGCTCGCATCTCAAAAGAGTTACAATTATCAGAAACTAGTGTGAAAACCTTTCAAGAGTGCACGGGCAAAAGATTACTCAAACTGATGAGCAGAAACGAGTTCAAAGATCAAAACAAATCTCACGCCGAGTAACATGTGATAAACTTTCAAAGGCTTTTTTCACTGATGAAAAGAGATTCATTGTAGAGCCATCTCAGAACAATCAAAATGACAAAGTTTACTCGCACGTCCAGTGTAAGAATGAAATACCTAATAGCAGACTTTTTGCAACCAGAAGTCATTTCTCAGCTAGTGTCATGGTGTCAGTTGGCATATCAAAGTTAGGAAAATCATCTATTCATTTTATTGAGCCTGGTGTAAAAGTCAATGCCGAGTACTATCGAAATACTCTGCTGCGAAACATCCTATTAAAAAAAAATTGTTCAGTGTGTTTCCCTATGCAGTTCGCTTATTTCTTTCGGGTCATTTGTGTATTCGGCCTCCCCGTCTATCAACGGACCAATACTCTCCTTACACTGCATTTTTCTTTTCGGAAACGTGTAGAAGTATTTTGGATTATTTTTTGTTTTCTGCTACCTTGTTTTCCTCGTCGTTTGTCTTATGTATGAATGTTTGCTTTAGGTCCATTTCTATTTCGCCAAGTTTCCTCTCTAGTTTGAGTCTCTTTGCATCAGTTCTGCATCTGTGGAAATGTTTGACGGTTTGTCTTCATTGCCTGAATAGTGTCCTGATTTTCCTCTCGAGCTTGCTACGTTTTCTTTCCTGTTTCTCTGGAATATGTTTCAGTATTATACGTTTGGTTTCAGTCTCTATTATACATAGTATTTCTTGTGGAGTCTTCTCGTGGAGTAGCAATTCCCAATTTACCTCCTTTAAATCTTTATTTACGTTTTCCCAGTTTACTTTCTTTGAATTTATGTTTAAGCCTTCACATATTCCATCTGCCTCTCTAGGATGCGTTTTCGAACCTCTGGGTACTAACTTCAATTGTATATCGATGAGGTTATGATCGGAGAACTTTGTGTGCGTTACTTTTTTATTTATTATTATCTCGTTGTTATTAGTCTAGATTAAATCCAAAACGTTCTCCTTTCTCGTGGCTTCACAGATTTCCTGGGTAAGGGCGTAATGTTCCATAATATCTAATAGCATTGTTGCTTGGGTTCTATCATCATTAGTAATGTTGCCATGAAACTTCTCGACATATATAACTTCGTCATTTTTCTTCCATGATATGAATGGGAAATTAAAATCTCCGAAAATTAGAATATTTGTTGCTGGAGTTTCAAGTAATTTTAATATGTTTTGTATTACATTTGTAGCAAATTGGAATTCACTTTATGTGGTGTTTGGTGGTCTGTAGATGTTCATAATGGTTAGATTCAGTTCTTTTGCTTCTAATATAATAACTTCAACTGTACTGTTTGACTTGTTTACCTTCACTTCACATGTGTATGTGTTTTTCACTTTATAATATATATATGTTGGGGTAAATGTGATAAATTGGTAATTATGCATAATTACCGGTAATTATGCATAATTGAAAATATCATGACTTAACCTAACCAATTGTCAAGGGCGTACAGTTGACCTAACCGGGCATTCAATTGACCTAACCTTGAATGCCCTGTTAGGTCAATTGAATTGAATGCCAGGTTAGGTCAATTGAATGCCAGGTTAGGTCAACTGTACGCCCTTGACAATTGGTTAGGTTAAGTCATGATATTTTCAATTATGCATAATTACCAATTTATCACATTTACCCCAACATATGTTTATATATATATATATATATATATATATATATATATATATAATAATTGTGCGTGTACATATGTATGTTCAGAGGGTTGACAAAAGTAAATAGACACCTTTGTTTTATCCAATAAAATTATTGATTTCATTATAAAGTGAATAAATAATAACGAATTTAAATGCAAAAAACTTCACTTTTTTCTACGTGAAGGTCAAAATATGAAAATAAAAACCCACTCTAATAGACAGAGTTTATTTCCACGACAGTTTCGACGCCCACTGGCATCCTCCTCGGGTGGATACAGAAACACGAATGAACCAAAACAAGAGGGAAAAACAGTCCAGGGACCGACCGTTAAGAAATTCGCACCTAGGTTAGATCCCATTCTCCCGACACCGGAAGGGCATTTTCATTAAGTACATTCGCGCAAATTTAAAACTATCTTCCTCTTCTAAACATACAGATTCTATTATATTTTTTACATAATTATTACATTTATTATTAAATTTATTACATTTAATATTGCATAATTATTTATTACAGAAATTATAAATTTATTATTACATTGGTTATTACATTATTGTTTATTATACAGAACTTATAAACCGAAAAACGAATGAAAAAAGCCGATTAGGAAACAATCCAGAAACCAATGAGAAATTCGCACCTAGGTTAGATACCGTTCTCCCGACACTGGAAGGGCATTTTATTACAGGGTCCGCTTATAAGTACATTCCCACAAATTAAAACTATTTTCTTGTTCTACAGGGTGGGCCGTAAGTTTCCATACATAGGAAAAATTAAACGTTTGTTTTTATGTTTCAGATACCCTAAGAATATGCGTTTGACGTAAGATCTTGTTTACTGATGAAGCAAATTTTTACGTCAATGGAGAGGTTAATCGGAAAAACATACGTTATTGGAGTAATGCTAACCCTAACTGGCTGAGTCCGACGAAGATGCAAGGTGCCGGTAAAGTGATGGTGTGGGCCGGGATATGGGGTGACAGAATTATTGGACCAATTTTTGTCAGTGGAAATCTTAATGCCGAAAGGTATCTTAACATGTTGCAAAAGAGATTTTCCCATCCCTGCTAAACGAGGAAGGTAACTTCCCAGTTTACTTCCAGCAAGATGGAGCTCCACCTCATTATGGTCTTCACGTGCGTCGGTATTTGGATCAGCAGTTTCCGGATGCTTGGATTGGTCGGAGTGGTCCTGTGGAGTGGCCTCCCAGATCCCCAGATCTCACCACCCCTTGATTTCTATCTTTGGGGGCACTTGAAGGCCATGGTGTATCAGGAAAAGATACGAGACACAAATCATCTAAAGGAACGTATCACCAACGCCATTACAAGCATAACGTCAACTAACTGTGCTAATGCGTGTTCATCAACAGTGGGGAACACGTATTGAAATGTGTTTTCAAAACAATGGCAACCATGTAGAGCATATTATATAAATAAAAATGGTTGTCCATAAAAAAATGTTTATTTTTCCTATGTATGGAAACTTACGGCCCACCCTGTATACATACAGATTCTAATATTTTGACATAATTACTGCATTTATTATTACATTTACATTTTTTAACATTTATTATTATTACCTTTACCCTAATTATTAAATTTATAATATTACCTTTATTATTACATCTGTTGCATTTATATTTATTTCCACATTTGTTACTTCCATTATTACATTTACTAAAGGCGAGTAAGGAAACATTCCAATCCAGAGACATTTAAGAAATTCACACTTAGGTTCGAACACGTTCCCACGACTCCGTAAGGGATTTTTTGACCAAGAATTTAAATATGAATGGGAGAACGACAAACAATTACCTTTTCTAGATGTTTTGGTCATTAACGAAAGCGGAAAGCCCAATTTCACGGTCTATAGAAAACCTACTCATTGTAATTCGTACATTCATTATTTTTCATATCATGATGAAGCGGTTAAAAGCTCAATTATTTCTTCCATGTTTCTAAGAGCACTCAGGATTTGTAGCCCACATTTGCTGGACCCGGAAAATTCAAAGATTTGGAACATTTTTAAGGATTTAAAATATCCCGAGTGGTTTATCAGAAAGGCGTATTTTAAAGCCAGGAAATCTTTTTATGCCCCTCGGGAACCTTCAGTTAACCAAAAACAATATGTGAGTTTGCCTTACATTGCCGGCTTAGAAAGAGTAAAACCGTTGACGAAAGATTTTAAGTTTGCTTTGGCGTTCAAATATTCGTCTACCGTGAAAAGTAAATTGGTTAGGAATAACGTGGCAAAAGAGGAACAAGCCTGTGTCTACAGCATTCCCTGTAAAAGTTGTGATTTAGTATACGTGGGAGAAACTGGAAGAAATATTGAAACCCGTATTAAAGAACACAAATATGCCTTCAGAAGTTGTAATACTAATAATGCCATTTTTTATCACGCCAGCCAAAATAATCATGCTATAGATTGGGAATCAAGTAAGGTACTTTATAAATGTAATAATTATGTCAAAAGAAAAATAATAGAATCTGTGTGTATAGAAAAAGTAGATAATTTTAATTTGTGCGAAGGTACTTATAAGTTAGACCCTTTAATGAGATTCTTGGTCAAAAAATCCCTTACGGAGTCGTGGGAACGTGTTCGAACCTAAGTGTGAATTTCTTAAATGTCTCTGGATTGGAATGTTTCCTTACTCGCCTTTAGTAAATGTAATAATGGAAGTAATAAATGTGGAAATAAATATAAATGCAACAGATGTAATAATAAAGGTAATATTATAAATTTATAATTAGGGTAAAGGTAATAATAATAAATGTTAAAAAATGTAAATGTAATAATAAATGCAGTAATTATGTCAAAATATTAGAATCTGTATGTATAGAACAAGAAGATAGTTTTAATTTGTGGGAATGTACTTATAAGCGGACCCTGTAATAAAATGCCCTTCCAGTGTCGGGAGAACGGTATCTAACCTAGGTGCGAATTTCTCATTGGTTTCTGGATTGTTTCCTAATCGGCTTTTTTCATTCGTTTTTCGGTTTATAAGTTCTGTATAATAAACAATAATGTAATAACTAGAGACCGGATTTTGCCCTTTTTGCCTTTTTTATTCCCGTTTATAGATTCATAGGCTTCTTTTAGAGAAATCCATTTCGGGACTGTGGGATGTATATAATTAAATGTTATAGTGCCTATAAACGCCTATTTTGATGGTTAGTGCCTAATTTTAAAATACGTGCCTATATAGGCCTTTTTAAATTTTATTGTACTAAGTAAAGCAAAATAACTCGCATTTTTTTGAAACTTTTAGGCCTAAATAGGGCAGGGGATAGAAAAACCGAGGCTAGTCCTGAGGCAACCAGCACAACCAATCAGATCACAATACGTCAGCCAAATACAGCCAATCAGATCACAATACGTCATTGTGAAGCGTTCGGCCTCGATCATTTTGTTTGGTGCGTGCAACGTGGTGTCTTTGTTCAAGTGCTTTTGCTAAATAAAATCTCACGTTTGTGCTTACGGCTTTTTTTATAAGTGAGAAAAAATGCCTAAGGACAAGACAGCCAAAAGTGTTCTGTTCAGGCAGTGGATCAAGAAGGACTCAAACTTCACTACGGATGGTAGAGTTATTTTCTGCCAACCTTGTTCCAAAGAGGTACGTTGCAACATTTTTTATTCTCTATCCAAAATAACAAACCCACTCGATGTAAACAAATGCATGCGAGGGAATTTGACGCTCCAACAATGAGTGATAATGTGAGCTTTTTTCGAATTTAATAGCATCCTAAAGCTAAATTGGTAAAGAGTGGTGAAAAACAAATTGTTTTAAATTATTTTAATATTAATTTAATTAATCGAACAACCAACTTCGACGTTCGACTAATGCATTTTATAATTTAGTTACCCTAAAAATTGTCGTTTTCTGTAGTTTCTGAAAAAAAAAAGGTTGGTATCTAAAGAAATTATTAAGTTGGGTTCTTATAATGAATAGAGAATAATAGCTTTTTGTTTGTTGTTAATTTGATTTATTTTAATGCATGGCGCAGTAATTAAGTTTGTTTTTCAGTAATGTTTTTCAGCATGTGACTTGCCTGGCTCATGCTCTCCATCGGGTGGCAGAAAACATCCGGGGACATTTTCGGAACGTAAATGCACTTGTATCGTCGGTGAAGGTCTTTCTCAAGGCACCTTCACGAATTGCTGCTTTCAAGGCAGCTCTTCCAGAAACACCCTTGCCACCTCAGCCAGTTTTGACTCGATGGGTTTCCTGGCTTCAAGCTGCCATGTATTATGCTGAAAATATCAGCGAAATTGCCAAGGTACGAAACATATTCAGTTTAATTAGTACATTTTTCTACAGCCATTTCAAAAGCAGCAAAGCACATTTCATCTTAATTCTGTTTTTTGTTGCAGGTCGTTGAAAACTTAGACGAGCATGAGGCAGTCGTGATAGGAGAAGCGAAGGAGGCCTTATCGTGTCTAACCCTTCGAGGAGACCTGGCCTACATCATGGCCAATTTCGGACGGGTGCCAGGGACCATAACCAAGCTGGAGGAGAGAGGCCTGCCGTTTGTTGAAGCAGTGGAAATAGTTCAAAATTTAAGGAAGGAGCTGAGCCAGGTTCCTGGTAACGTAGGGAAAGAAGTGGTAGCAAAATTTGAAAATGTTCTCCGACGCAATCCTGGTCGGCAAACGTGAACGTTTCAATAGTGTTCAAAGGAGAGTGTCAGGAGGTTCTGGACTTTGAGCCAAGCGAATTAGCATCTTTGAAGTTCGCACCAATTACGTCTTGCGATGTCGGAAGGTCGTTTTCTCGATATAAAAATGTATTGAGTGACAGGCGATGTCAATTTAAGCCACAGAACCTTGAAAAATTTTTAATCATCAATTGCCATTTCAATTTATAGTTTAGTTGAGTTTTTGTAAGAAGATAGTTTAAATGTTTGGATTTTACTTTGATTCAAATAAAATGTTTGATGGTTTTTGAGATGTTTAGTTTATTTTTTACAATAAAAATCCTGATATTCAGAACTGCAAATGGGTTTACTGTAAGTCAACATTAATAAGAGAAAAGTGGGAAAATAGAAATGCCTATTAAGTGCCTTTTTTAGCTTTTAGTGCCTATTTAAGCGACTTTTTTAGGGCTTCTTTAGTGCCTTTTTGCCTACCTATTATTGATTTTTTAGTGCCTATCAATCCTAACTCTAGACTAATAACCAATGTAATAATAAATTTATAATTTCTGTAATAAATAATTATGCAATATTAAATGTAATAAATTTAATAATAAATGTAATAATTATGTAAAAAAATATAATAGAATCTGTATGTTTAGAAGAGGAAGATAGTTTTAAATTTGCGCGAATGTACTTAATGAAAATGCCCTTCCGGTGTCGGGAGAATGGGATCTAACCTAGGTGCGAATTTCTTAACGGTCGGTCCCTGGACTGTTTTTCCCTCTTGTTTTGGTTCATTCGTGTTTCTGTATCCACCCGAGGAGGATGCCAGTGGGCGTCGAAACTGTCGTGGAAATAAACTCTGTCTATTAGAGTGGGTTTTTATTTTCATATAATAACGAATTTACTGAATCAATAAATTAAAAAAGGGGGACAGGAACCGTATATTGGTTAAATTAATTTATTATTTAGTGGCTGTTTTCTAATCCAATCAAAATAGTTTCGAAAACACGAAAGTGTCTATTTACTTTTGTCAATCCTCTGTCGAATAATATTTTATATTGTTCCCTCTTTGTTTCACACTGTTCCTTACAATTAAGAAATGAATATTTTTATTAACTTTTTTTAATTATGTTTAATTAACATAATTTGAATTATCAAAAATTTCCATTCTATGTCCATAATTTACAAAGCAAAAAAATCTAATACTTTGGGGTACGGTATAGTGGTTTTGCTTCAAGATTTTTATTTCATATGATTGGTATTCGAACTCTGCATGCGAAATACAGGATTATTCAAAAGACAGACCCCATGGCACCATATAGAGTATTTACTTTTTATTTCATTGTTATGGTGCTTCACGTGACGTTTAAACAACCTTTTATATATATATATATATATATATATATATATATATATATATATATATATATATATATATATATATATATGTGTGTGTGTGTGTGTGTGTGTGTGTGTGTGTGTGTGTGTGTGGGAGGGGAAGTAAAAAACCAATAATGCCAAATAACCAATTCTTTATAAAACTTTGTTTCGGTGGCACTGGCATTACTTGATACTGTTTACTATTTCTGGAGCATTTAACTCAAATGATCGATATAACACTTTAATGACGCCCTGTTGGTTAGGTTAGTTTAGGGAATGTCAGATTAAATTAATTTAAATGAGGTCAAGTTAATTTAAATAATTAGTGTAAGAGTAATTTCGATAAAGTCATGTTGTTGGTCACTGGATATCGCTCCTCTTTCTAAACACACACACACACACACACACACACACACACACACACACAAGAACAGTGAACAGCTCAGTGCTGCTTATCGTTTTATTTTTTATTTGACCCCTGTTGTTCGAAAGCTGTTATAGCTAAACGGATCAACCAACCACCCAACCACTCAACTTCAGACGGGTTTCATCAACCACCAACACGGAAAACAAAGACTTCATGCAATCTTCTATAGATAACAACATTATCTTCTATCGTTTCAAATCATTCCAAAAAAAAGTTTCGAAGATTATTTCTTCTATCTAAAGAAGCCATGTATTTTTAAAGGAGTTATTATATATCATTTGACAAGAAGCTTTGATACCCAAAAGAAGGAAAAACTTCTTATAGAATGTACCCTTCAACAAGAAGTTATAAGTTCTAAATTTAGAAGGTTTTATTTTGAGTGAAGGGTAATATAATGTATGGGGCAACTTTAAAAAAATACCCAACCCCACCCCAAATTGGCAAAATTTACATTCATCATTGATATCTTATATATAAAATATAGATTATAAATCAAATTATACTTTTTCCAAGAATAATTTTCTCATATTTCACTGAAATAATTTGGAAATAAGAAAAAAATAAATATAATTTTGAAGCTAAAAGAAAAAAAATGCCCTTTTTGAATTTATTCGGATTTGGAGGCGATTTTCTTTCATTTGAAGTTGATCTTATATTCAATTCGATTCTGCCATTCTCGTTTGATTTATGCTAACAATACGATCGGAGCCAAGTAAATATATGAGACTGAAATGCACTTGATTCAGTGCCAGTGCCAACTATAATTTAGATTTTTATTCAATGATGATTTTTATATATATATATATATATATATATATATATGATGAATAAAACCACGAAGGAAAGGAAACACAAAATGGTGCTCAAGCGCTTTCGTCTAATGACATCCTCAGGAACACTGAAGTACATAAAAAGGTTAAGCCTATATATAGGTTACAGAAAGAAAAAAAATAAATAAATAAATAAATAAATAACATACACACACACACACATATATATATATATATATACATACATATCTATATATACAAATACATACATACATACATACATACATATATATATACAATAAACAGAGAAGTAAAAATAATAAAAAATTAAAAATTAAAACCTTAAAGGATTACCAGTGAGGCGTACAGATTTGTAAGGAAAAATATCAATTTTTAGCACAAGATCAAATGGATTATAAAAATACAAAATTATACTGGAACTCTGCCGGGTTTTAACACAATGCTGCCTATGGTCAGGTTTCGATATATATAAAAAAAAATAAACAAAAAAAATAAAATGCAAATTAAAAGTTAATCGATTTTTAGCACAAGATCAAATGGATTATAAAAATACAAATTTATACTGGAACTCTGTCCGGGTTTTAACACACTGCTGCCTATGGTCAGGTTTTGATATACTGTATATAAAAAATAAAATGCAAATTAAAAGTTAATAAAGTAGAAGACAAGTTTACCAAAGATTTAATGTTTTACCCTTCTTATTTAAATCTGTTTTAAAGGAATTCAACATAACAGGATCGAGTTGAAAAAGACCTTTGCTTTTGTTGAAGTTATTTGAAAGTTGGATAATGGCAGACTCAAGAATATTTCTATTAACAATGTTGCTTGAATGGAATAAAACTGAAGCATTATTCCAATCAATACAGTGGGCTAACTCTGACAAATGGACAAAAAGGGCACTGGACAACTGTCCTGTTCTAACGGAATATTGATGCTGTTTTATACGTGTGTGCAAATCCTTTCCCGTCTGACCTATGTAAAAGGAATCACATTGTTTACAACCAATTTTATAGATAATGCCTGAATTATTGGTAGGGCTATTTTTTACTATGATATTTTTCACAATATTGTTATATGAAAATACTACATTAATATCCAAAAGTTTAAGTACATTAGCAATGCCTAAAAAGCCCGGGAAAAATGGAAGTACTAAAATATTTTTTGACAAAGTACGAGTGTTAATATTGACACGATAGAAAGTTCGTTTTGCCTTGTTGAGACAAGATTCCATAAACGCAGATGGATAACACAAATCACTTCCAATACCGTTGATTTTTTCCAATTCGGCATCGATGTATTCCGGACTGGCGATCCTAAGGGCGCGGAGAAACATTGATGAAAATATGGCCTTCTTAGTGGGGGTATCATGTCCCGAGTAAAAGTGTACGTAGGACAAATTGTTTGTCGTTTTCCGATAGATACTAAACTTAAAACCTGGGCTTTCCCTATGTACACGCACATCCAAAAATGGGATTGAATTGTCTTGCTCAACTTCTAAAGTAAACTTAATGGAGGGGACTTGATCATTTAACTGAAGGAGGAAGCTATCCAGGTCACGATTCATGGGCCAGATACACAAAATATCGTCGACGTACCGCAACCAAGGGATGCCAACCCCCAGGATTCTCGGAATATAGGTAATTTCGAAAAACTCCATATAAATATTGGAGGAGGGGCGATAAGGGGTTGCCCATAGCCATCCCAAAAACTTGTTGATAATACTCGTTATTGAAAGTGAATTTACAGTCTTTGATGCAAAGCTTAATGAGTTCCAAAACAATGTGTGAAGGTAGTGGCAGGTCATACTTATGTAATTCTTGGAGAGAAAGTCAAGCATATCGTCAATCGGCACTTTTGTAAACAATGAACAAACATCAAAACTAATCAATTTATCGTTAGTTTCAGTACGTGCATTATTCAATTTTTCCGTAAGATCCATGGAATTTTTTACATGTGAATCAGAGATAGTTCCGAGAATGGGGGACAAGACTTTGACAAGCCATTTGGAGAGTTTATAAGTAATAGAGCCCACCGAGCTAATAATAGGGCGCATAGGGTTACCAGGTTTGTGGGTTTTAATAAGACCGTAAAGGTAGGGCAGAGCAGGTGAATTGGACATGAAAAGCGGAATTAAGTTCTTATGATCTTTGAGAAGGCGTTTCAAGCCACTATTAAATGATTTGATGACGTCATCCTGCGGGTTCTTCCTAAGTTTGGTGTATGTGGCGGGGTCATTTAATAGTGGCTTGAAACGCCTTCTCAAAGATCATAAGAACTTAATTCCGCTTTCATGTCCACTTCACCTGCTCTGCCCTACCTTTACGGTCTTATTAAAACCCACAAACCTGGTAACCCTATGCGCCCTATTATTAGCTCGGTGGGCTCTATTACTTATAAACTCTCCAAATGGCTTGTCAAAGTCTTGTCCCCCATTCTCGGAACTATCTCTGATTCACATGTAAAAAATTCCATGGATCTTACGGAAAAATTGAATAATGCACGTACTGAAACTAACGATAAATTGATTAGTTTTGATGTTTGTTCATTGTTTACAAAAGTGCCGATTGACGATATGCTTGACTTTCTCTCCCAAGAATTACATAAGTATGACCTGCCACTACCTTCACACATTGTTTTGGAACTCATTAAGCTTTGCATCAAAGACTGTAAATTCACTTTCAATAACGAGTATTATCAACAAGTTTTTGGGATGGCTATGGGCAACCCCTTATCGCCCTCCTCTCCAATATTTATATGGAGTTTTTCGAAATTACCTATATTCCGAGAATCCTGGGGGTTGGCATCCCTTGGTTGCGGTACGTCGACGATATTTTGTGTATCTGGCCCATGAATCGTGACCTGGATAGCTTCCTCCTTCAGTTAAATGATCAAGTCCCCTCCATTAAGTTTACTTAGAAGTTGAGCAAGACAATTCAATCCCATTTTTGGATGTGCGTGTACATAGGGAAAGCCCAGGTTTTAAGTTTAGATCTATCGGAAAACGACAAACAATTTGTCCTACGTACACTTTTACTCGGGACATGATACCCCCACTAAGAAGGCCATATTTTCATCAATGTTTCTCCGCGCCCTTAGGATCGCCAGTCCGGAATACATCGATGCCGAATTGGAAAAAATCAACGGTATTGGAAGTGATTTGTGCTATCCATCTGCGTTTATGGAATCTTGTCTCAACAAGGCAAAACGAACTTTCTATCGTGTCAATATTAACACTCGTACTTTGTCAAAAATATTTTTACTTCCATTTTTCCCGGGCTTTTTAGGCATTGCTAATGTACTTAAACTTTTGGATATTAATGTAGTATTTTCATATAACAATATTGTGAAAAATATCATAGTAAAAAAATAGCCCTACCAATAATTCAGGCATTATCTATAAAATTGGTTGTAAACAATGTGATTCCTTTTACATAGGTCAGACGGGAAAGGATTTGCACACACGTATAAAACAGCATCAATATTCCGTTAGAACAGGACAGTTGTCCAGTGCCCTTTTTGTCCATTTGTCAGAGTTAGCCCACTGTATTGATTGGAATAATGCTTCAGTTTTATTCCATTCAAGCAACATTGTTAATAGAAATATTCTTGAGTCTGCCATTATCCAACTTTCAAATAACTTCAACATAAGCAAAGGTCTTTTTCAACTCGATCCTGTTATGTTGAATTCCTTTAAAACAGATTTAAATAAGAAGGGTAAAACATTAAATCTTTGGTAAACTTGTCTTCTACTTTATTAACTTTTAATTTGCATTTTATTTTTTATATATATCAAAACCTGACCATAGGCAGCAGTGTGTTAAAACCCGGACAGAGTTCCAGTATAAATTTGTATTTTTATAATCCATTTGATCTTGTGCTAAAAATCGATTAACTTTTAATTTGCATTTTATTTTTTTATTTTTTTTTTTATATATATCGAAACCTGACCATAGGCAGCATTGTGTTAAAACCCGGCAGAGTTCCAGTATAATTTTGTATTTTTATAATCCATTTGATCTTGTGCTAAAAATCGATATTTTTCCTTACAAATCTGTACGCCTCACTGGTAATCCTTTAAGGTTTTAATTTTTAATTTTTTATTATTTTTACTTCTCTGTTTATTGTATATATATGTATGTATGTATGTATGTATGTATTTGTATATATAGATATGTATGTATATATATATATATATGTGTGTGTGTGTGTGTATGTATGTTATTTATTTTTTCTTTTTTTTTTTTTTTTCTTTCTGTAACCTATATATAGGCTTAACCTTTTTATGTACTTCAGTGTTCCTGAGGATGTCATTAGACGAAAGCGCTTGAGCACCATTTTGTGTTTCCTTTCCTTCGTGGTTTTATTCATCATAAATATTTTTCACGTGTTACCTTCGTGAAATAATTTTCATATATATATATATATATATTTATACACACACACACACACACAGGTGCGTGTACCACTGTCATCTGCAGTAAATGAACACTCAATTAATTATCAATCAAATTATCACAGGCTCTGAAAATCTATTTTCAGGTGAGGCCTTTCTAAATTATGAATACTCAATTATTTCTTGGAATCACATTTATTCAAAGGCTACTTCGTAAATGTAAATTGAAAAGTGCATCGAGAAATAAAGCTTGTTAATGAAAGGCAGTTTTAGTATGCAACGAACCATTGTTAAATCGAACTGAAAGGTCTTGTTATGCAAGATCAAAAGAAGAAGCAAGAATGGCGTTTCCGAAGAAACAAAAGTCTCGAATGATGGAGCAGTATTTTTTTTAAATTCTCTGTTGGGAAAATTATTATTGTTTTTTTTTTTTTTTTTTTGGGGGGTTTCTGAACAAATAAATTTGGAGGGGTCATACTGGATTGCGCTTTGTTCATCCGTCCGTCCGTCACACTTTCGGACTTTCGTGTCCGGGTCATAATTTTTTAAATGTTCTACATAAATTTGAGCAAACTTCGTACACATATGGATCATGGTAAAAACGATATTTTCTGGGCAAGATTCATATCCCTGCATCAAAGGTCAAGGTCACAAATAGAGGTTAAAGTTCAAATGGAGCTTTCTCGTGTCTGCATCATAACTTTTGAGCCGCTCAACATAAATTGATGAAACTTCATACACATATGCATCATTACAAGGCGATGTGTTGTGAGCGAGAATAAAATTCCTTCATCAAAAGTCAAGGTCACAAATATAGGAGGGCATAAATATCGTTCCAACGTAGGTCAATTTTTTTTTAATTGTACGATTCAAGATATCTGTGATTAAACTCTCTCTCTCTCTCTCTCTCTCTCTCTCTCTCTCTCTCTCTCTCTCTCTCTCTCTCTCTCTCTCTCTATATATATATATTATATATATATATATATATATTTTTAGTGTGTGTGTGTGTGTGCGTGCGCGCGCGCGTGCAACCACTTTGATTGCACCTATTGCGCGTGGGTTCATCTCTCCAAAATTGCCTGAATGGACACGGATGCCCTTCAATTTATGCGCAAAATTTTCTGCAGCTTGTTTGAAGCCCCTTTTTAATTTTCAACTTCTTCATACCCTCTGCTTACAAGAGAGGTTTGCAAAGTAGTTTTGAAACAACATAATCCATCCTATAAAGTTTTCTTTACCAAAAGTAAAATTTCATACGCAATTGTCCGAATTCGTCTTCGCATAAGTACTTAGAAATTTTAGTTCATATAATCTACGAGTATATCCTGCCAATAAAGTTTTTCATCATCATCATCATTATTATTATTATTATTATTATTATTATTATTATTATTATTATCATTTTTATTATTATTATTATCATTATTATTATTATTATTATTATTATTATAATTATTATTATCTTCGGTTAACTTCCTTTAAAGCAGTTGGCTTTAGTTTCACATGGGTTATATAGAAAGGTTTCTTTTTAAATGTGGGTCAAGATATAAGACTAACGTAGGACTTAAGTACTAAAACATTCAAATTTCTTTGACATAAAAGTTAAGAATTTTTTTGTTTCAAACGTTCCGAGCGAGTTTCGCAGATATTTAGAGAAATAAGTTCGCCAAAGATTTTATTTTAGCACAAAATGTAGAGTTATTCGCGAAAATTAATTATGATAAAAGCCCCAATTTAGAGTTATGAATCATTGAAAATGTTATTATGCCCGTAAAAGGGACAAGCACTAATTTACTTATGAAGACGAAGTGTGCCGTTTAGCCTACAGAGGACAACAACCATAGCTAACGTCATAAACTAGATTTCAAATTCAGCATCCTTCCAAGTTATGTAGACGCCACTTAATTATAGTCGGAAATGTTGGAACCCCCACGTTTAATTGACCTATTAGCCTATGACAGTTTTGTTATACCCAAACAAATCAGGTGACTGGACAGTAAAGTTCGTGATGTTATTCGTCCCAAGGTTCTTATTCAGATAGCTTGAAAGAATTTCTCTTTTCGATCAGTGGGGGTGTTGCAGAAGACACTGTCCTTTGACCTTTGATTGGCCCTTAATTAATACCTTCTTCGAAAGGAAACTCCGCCTTTTTTCTTAAAACTAAGAATTAAATATTTTCCTCAGAAACCACATTTTTTCTCAGCCGCGTATTTTTCACATAAGTGGAGCCAAATTCCATCCCTACTTCAGAAATTTATGAGAATAAATTCCAGCTGACCTTGTGGTCTAAGACGGGACGCACGCAGGATCGTCTTGCCACTCACGACTGACGACTTGGGTCTTGACGACTCTAGTAACGTATGATTTCACATTGACAGAATGGGAGCCCCGCACACTGCAGCGACCGCAACGCGATTTGCGTGTGTACGGCCGGCCTAAAGGTATTTTATTTTAACAAGTGGGTTCGAGGAATATGAAACCAAACTCAAGAATCAAAATTAAACGCGTTTCAGTCTTCAGTTTCGGAAAGTTAAAAATGAAACAAACAGAAAAATTCCAAATTAAATCTGAACCTGAGAAGTTTTCAGACCCTTCGAACAGCGAAAGGAATTTAAAAACCATTAATACCATCCACGACTCGGCCAAGTGAGGTTGTTCAGATAACGACTTTACAGTAGTCTCTCTCTCTCTCTCTCTCTCTCTCTCTCTCTCTCTCTCTCTCTCTCTCTCTCTCTCTCTCTCTCTCTCTAACAAGCCATGGAAATAAAAATTACAGTTAAAAGAATTTTTAAGTCTGCGTCGGAAATTATAACAAGAACGAAATCTTTCATTGACACGCTTAATTAAACGACGATAATCTAAACCAGGGCTTCTCAAACTTTTTTCACTTGCGACCCCTTTGGATCAGACAAATTTTTTCGCGACCCTTCACTCAATGTCATAAAAGCAATAGGTACTAACACTGTATATTTATGAAAAAAACAATATTTTCAAATGTTTCTGCGACCCCCAATAATATTTACGCGACCCCTAGTTTGAGAAGCGTGGATCTAAACTATGTATACTTTATTTCATCAGAGATTTAAAGAGAACAAAAATCTTAACTCTAAAGTCTTTTTTCTAAATCCTCTGTTGCAAACTAAAATATATCTTTTTTATTATCTTTCAATAAACTGTTTGTTCTTTAGCGGATGAAATTAACCTTCTGGAAAGAGGCTAACAACAGCAGCATCTCCTACGTGTCAAACCACCACCCTCTCCTCTCCTCTCCTACACGTCAAACCACCACAAAGGTGACCGCGTTTCCTTGGCGATTCTCTTTTTTTAACTTATTAATTTTCAAACGATTGAATTCTCAACCAGAAATTAAAACCATTTTCAAAATTACTTTATTTCTATATTTATTTTTATATTTTATTTCTTTGATCTTGTTAGGGATTTTATGTATTATTTTGATACGCAATTGTATACAGGAATTTGTCGGTCACGACAATATATATATACACACACACCTTGGTTAACTTTAGTTAACATTGTTTTTGCTTTCACCCGAATTTTTCATTCTGACGAAGGTCAAGCTTCTTACTCAACCTTAGACCCTACAGCTAAACGTGCAATCCGAACCACAACCCACCACAAGCGGCCAGAAATTACAAAGTCTTTGCTATATATATATATATATATATATATATATATATATATATATATATATATATATATATATATATATATATATATATGTGTGTGTGTGTGTGTGTGTGTATAAATATATGCACGGTGTCCATACATGAAGTCCGACATCATAGACAAAGTTTACCGACTATAATTTCTTCCTATCTATAATTCTAGATTTTATGGACACCCTGTGGAATGTATTTAATATTCGGAATATATTTATCGAATTCGCTTTTTAAAGTGCATTCTAACATATGAAAATAAATGCAGAAAATTTAGAATGAAATCTCTGATTTAATTCTAAAACTTTTCAACGTGTATCAGAGTAACACTCGCAAAAATAAGGACTGCTGAAGAGCAAAAGAAGATAAGAGAGATTAAAATAATGATAGAGTACAGGTATATGATAAAACAACATTGGAAATAGAGTTCCCGAATTATTATTTATTTTGTATGTTGCTCAGGACATTTGTATATATTATAAATGCGTATCATATATATATATTATATATATATATATATATATATATATATATATATATATATATATATATATATATATATATATATATATATAAGCAAAGAACCACAGGGAAAAGGTTCTTTGCTTATTAAAAAGATCACGTGTTGCTTTGTGATTTCTTTGCATATATATATATATATATATATATATATATATATATATATATATATGATACACACAGACCGTGCATGGAACAAGGAACTCTTCTGGGAAAATTAAATCCACTATAGTCCGAATAAGTAATGGTAAATAACAAACACTATAGTTTTTTCTTTTTCATGATGTTAGCCCGACGTGGGCAACGGGTCACTCCCAGAGAGGTCCCAAAAATATAGCTTCCCTCACCAGCTATCTGCAAAGCAGATAGGATCCAGCTTTGGGACAGGATCTAGGGTTTAAAGCAGCCTAGCCCCGCTACATTTTGAACCTCAATATAAGCAAAAGACTCGTTGCATTCACGTCGGATTGAATACATCAAAGAAAAAGGGGTAACTATTATATTTTTAGCCAAAAACCAAAACTTAAACCTCAACTGGCAGAATTGAGCGTCCGCTTTTCAAGGCACATAAAATGTCCGTTTCATGATGGATCCTATCTGCTTTGCAGATAGCTGGTGAGGGAAGCTATATTTTTGTGACCTCTTTGCGAGTGACCCGTTGCCCACGTCGGGCTAATATCATGAAAAAGAAAAAACTATAGTGTTTGTTATTTACCATTACTTATTCGGACTATAGTGGATTTAATTTTCCCAGAAGAGTTCCTTGTTTCATGCACGGTCTGTGTGTATCGTAAAAAAAACTCAGGGAACCATTGAGTTCACTCCCAACATATATATATATATATATATATATATATATATATATAATTTTTTTTAATTGGTTCAAGGGTCACCCCCAACAAATTCCTTTATGTTCGTGCTGCCGAGGAATTGTTTAATATTGACAATTATATTTACTAATTAATAATAATAATAATAATAATAACAATCTAGATTATAATGGAGGTAAGTGCGATATATACAGGGTGTACATAAAGTCAGGATCTATTTTTGTGAAGCACTTGGAAATTATATGGAATTCAATCATAAAATGATAAAGTGGTAACATTTATTAAATAATTAAGAGTAGGATTCGACGTGACGCCCATCAGTATCCCTGCACAGCTCAAATCGTTCCGCAGCATTTCTAAACACATTCTGGAGCATTTGCGGGGTTATGTTATCTGCAGCAGTTCGTATACGTGTACGTAAGTTTTCAAGACTCGTAATCTTCGTCTGATAGACGTGCGACTCGATAAAGCCCCATGCAAAAAATCTAAAGGGGTTAAATCTGGTGATCTCGCTGGCCAAGGTCTGTTGCTTCCGCGTCCGATCCAGCGATTTGGAAAACGTCCATTTAGATAATCCTGAACAATTTTGGCATAGTGACAAGGAGCACCATCATGTTGATAGACGACGGGGATAGGATTGTTAGTACCGTCGTCTATCAACATGATGGCGCTCCTTGTCACTATGCCAAAATTGTTCAGGATTATCTAAATGGACGTTTTCCAAATCGCTGGATCGGACGCGGAAGCAACAGACCTTGGCCAGCGAGATCACCAGATTTAACCCCTTTAGATTTTTTGCATGGGGCTTTATCAAATCGCACGTCTATCAGACGAAGATTACGAGTCTTGAAAACTTACGTACACGTATACGAACTGCTGCAGATAACATAACCCCGCAAATGCTCCAGAATGTGTTTAGAAATGCTGCGGAATGATTTGAGCTGTGCAGGGATACTGATGGGCGTCACGTCGAATCTTACTCTTAATTATTTAATAAATGTTACCACTTTATCATTTTATGATCGAATTCCATATAATTTCCAAGTGCTTCACAAAAATAGATCCTGACTTTATGTACACCCTGTATATGTAACCAAAAAAAACTATAGAAAAGAACGCAATCATGAAAATCTTAAGCTTCACATTTGAGCTCATTGTATCAAGATTTGTGAAGCTTTAGATTTTCATGGCTGCGTTCTTTTCTATAGTTTTATTGACCAAATAATTGAACCGACAGTAATTGGGACGCCGCAGGCACCCCAATTACTGAGGCCCAAGGTGAGAAGGATAGGAATGATATTCAAAATAAAATACGCCGTAGGCCCACAATTCGATTCGGTTTGGGCCGAATGCCCAAGTACCGCAGATCTAGCGAAATCGGGGCGTAGCGCCGATCTTTTGCTGAAAGTCCTGACAGAAAGAAATGAAAAGGGAGTATTTGTTGACAGTTATGTCTACAAGGAGATTCTTCAGTAATGAAATAAAGATAAGTTTATGATGAAATGTTCTTTTTTATATTTTATAACAGGAAATAATACCTTGAGGTAAGAAAATTCATTTCCCAGATGAAGTAATTGGCCGAGGGCTCCAAGCCTTTCGCAGGAAATAGCAAAAACCGCCCGTAGGGCGGTATTTTTGCTAGTAATAATAATAATAATAATAATAATGGAGTTTAGTCTTTCTAGAATTCATTCTGATAAGCAATTTCTATTCTGTTGTTATTTACTAGCTGACCCTGTGCAATATGCGCCGTTGATGTTAAATTTAATACTTGTAGGCATTCTTTTGTCGTTTGTCACTTCCCTTCTATGCATATATATTGTATATACATAAATAGTTCGTCCATCCATCAAAGCTCCATCAAAGCTCCATCAAAGTCCATCCATTATTCCTTCTCTCTCTCTCTCTCTCTCTCTCTCTCTCTCTCTCTCTCTCTGTGTGTGTGTGTGTGTCGTTTCATTTATAGTTTCCTAGCTGATTCCCATATTAACCTTTTAGAGCCCGGGGGGTCTTTTCCGAGACTGAATAAAATCGTCTGGCGTCAGCCAGAACAAAATCAGTAAAGTAACATTGGGCGCTAGAGGGTTAAATATGTTTGACTAATGGTCTGATTTTGGTCATTGCTCTTTACCTCGAAATCAATGTATTCGCTTTGATCTGCGCTGCTTGTATATCAAGGTTCCGGGTTTTACTGAGGGCATGGAAACGTCCTAATGAATAGATTAATAATAGACTAATTGTTATCTTACTATAAAAAAAATAGATGCAAAAGGGTCAGATTGATTTCTGCCCCATTAATATTTTCGGGAATAATTTCCCAGTAAAAATCACCTTTGTTCCTTTTTTATTGCTGGCTTTTTCGATCAATTTTATTTCCACATTTTCCACATTTAACGGTGCGTAAGATACGCTTTTCTTCGGGAAATGAAGAACCAAAATCGGAGGCTTCCTCTACACCCAAAAAAATTATGATCTGTTCCTTTTTAATGCCGTTTGTCCCCTTCCAAATGGGATGAGGGGAAATGTATTTCTTATCTCTTTTTCATTTTCCAAGTTTTTCAACCTGATTTATTGTTATTTGCGTTTGTTATCATGATTTCATTAGATCATGAATATGACGCTATCCAAGCATACTATATTCGAGGAATATACATCTTACGTATGTTGGATAATAAGATTTCCTTTTTCCTTTAGATAAACTGAATAATATATAAAGGGTGATCCAGAGAAATGGGACCCAAAAGAAACCCCTGTAACTCTTAAAGTATAAGTCCTTTTATAAAATCATACGCATCATTCGAAAGAGGATAGTTACAAGTTTGTAGAGAATTGTATAGGTTTTGACAATACAAGACAAGATACAAAACAAAATAAAAGTGTTAGTTAAAACTAACCCTTCAAGATGACTGCATGGACTGTGGAACAGCTGCGTTTCATAACTGAGCAATATTATGAGCATGGAAGAAGTGTAGTTTCAGCTCAAAGATCTTTCAAGACAAATTTTCAGATGTCAAAATCACCTTCTAAGAGCTGAAACTACACTTCTTCCATGCTCATAATATTGCTGCTCAGTTATGAAACGCAGCTGTTCCACAGTCCATGCAGTCATCTTGAAGGGTTAGTTTTAACTAACACTTTTATTTTGTTTTGTATCTTATCTTGTCTTGTATTGTCAAAACTCAAAACCTATACAATCCTGTACAAACTTGTAACTATCCTCTTTCGAATGATGCGTATGATTTTATAAAAGGACTTCTACTTTAAGAGTTACAGGGGTTTCTTTTGGGTCCCATTTATCTGGATCACCCTTTACATATCGTAACTCGGACGTTTCAAAACCAGTGATCCATCTACAAAAATTTAAAGATTCTTGTTTTTTACGTAGTGGTGAGGGGGGGATATATACACAGAGGGTTGACAAATGTAAATAAACATTATTATTTTTTTAAACTTTTTGATTTGATTATAAAAGTCAATAAATAATAACAAACTAATTGAATAAATATATTTAAAATCGTGTTCCTTTCCCCTTTGCACTTATTGATGCAATACAATTATTATTTAGTGATTTTTATCATATAATCAAATAAAAAAAATTTAAAAGTGTCTATTTACTTTTGTCAACCCTGTGTATGTACAATTTAGGGTTATGACTTTTTAATTTTTTGTCATAAATATTGTTTCCTGTATCATCAATCGATGAACATTTGCTTGAAAACAATAAAAAGGGCCTAATTCCTCAGAATTAAAAAAAATGTCACCCCGAAAGCAAATATAGTAAAGGGTGTCAGGAAATGATTGCCCCCCCCTGTACAGAAGAAACTGAAAGGAATAGAAAAAAACAGACAAAACCACGCGAAAGAGCGTTTAATTTTGAATAAAAAACACTTGTTTTAATATCGGGTGTTGCCCCCATTTGCAGCTCTGACGGCCATTAATTGACGGGGGTATGATCCCAGAAGTGTCTCAAAGTGTCTCTGAATCGTTCAAAATAGATGATGCCATGGTTTCTGTGGGGAAAAAAATGGTAAGAATTAAAATCACAGGAATAGAATATAATGGTTTTTATTCAGATTTTAACGCTCTTTCAAGTGGTCTCGCCGGTTTTTATCTATCTCTTCTAGTTTTTGCTCTACAGGGGGGGCAATAATTTCCTGACACCCTTTACTATATTTGCTTTCGGGGTGACATTTTTTTTTAATTCTGAGGAATTAGGCACTTTTTTATTGTTTTCAAGCAAATGTTCATCGATTGATGATACAGGAAACAATATTTATGACAAAAAATTAAAAAGTCATAACCCTATTGTACATAGAGTATTTTGTAACGTGGTATGAGCGAAGTAGTTACTCCTCAGTCAACGCTTCTGGCATAATTCCTACTCACTCACTCACTCACTCAAGGCGTTACAAAGTGACGCAGAAGAAAAGAAGAACTTTGAGTTATTTTACAGGTAGAAAACTCTGGTTTTTAGCCATCAAATTATTGAAAGGGTTGAATCACCCTTCGTCGTACGACACAAAATTCTATCAATACTCTTAATTACCGTGAATGTTAACGTAATTATAGGTCTCTCTTACCCATCAGACAGTCATACATAAATTACATTTTGGCAAATGAAGTCTGATCAAGTTTCAAGGTCTTTAATACTAGAAGGACGAAAATTTTGCTTTACCTAGAAGGGCGGCAGAGGGTCAAAATGATAAATTATATTTACTAAAAGAATATTAAACAAGAACTCGCAAAAACGTGTCAAACTGACCCGTTTGTCTAGTATTAAAGAAGTTATTGAAAAGTTGTTTCGATCCCTTTATCTACGGAAGCTATGCTTGTTTTTGAGTACTAAATTTAATGTTGTTGTTTTTCAAGTTGGTTATTTAATCATTTTTTTATTTTGTGATAATTTTGATTGTCTTTTGTTTTCATTTCCTTTTACTTAACTTCTCATTTTTTACCTTTTAAAAACGTTATTTTCCTTTTAGTTATTTATCGTATGATATCTTGTTTTTACTGTATTTGTATCATATCTCCTTTTAAGATATTTGTATCATATCTCCTTTTAAGATATTTGTATCATATCTCCTTTTAAGATATTTGTATCATATCTCCTTTTAAGATATTTGTATCATATCTCCTTTTAAGATATTTGTATCATATCTCCTTTTAAGATATTTGTATATATCTCCTTTTAAGATATTTGTATCATATCTCCTTTTGAGATATTTGTATCATATCTCCTTTTAAGATATTTGTATCATATCCTTTTAAGATATTTGTATTATATCCTTTTAAGATATTTGTATCATGTCTCCTTTTAAGATATTTGTATCATGTCTCCTTTTAAGATATTTGTATCATATCTCCTTTTAAGATATTTGTATCATATCTCCTTTTAAGATATTTGTATCATATCTCCTCTTAAGATATTTGTATCATATCTCCTCTTAAGATATTTGTATCATATCTCCTTTTAAGATATTTGTATCATATCTCCTTTTAAGATATTTGTATCATATCTCCTTTTAAGATATTTGTATCATATCTCCTTTTAAGATATTTGTATCATATCTCCTTTTAAGATATTTGTATCATATCTCCTTTTAAGATATTTGTATCATATCTCCTTTTAAGATATTTGTATCATATCTCCTTTTAAGATATTTGTATCATATCTCCTTTTAAGATATTTGTATCATATCTCCTTTTAAGATATTTGTATCATATCTCCTTTTAAGATATTTGTATCATATCTCCTTTTAAGTTATTTGTATCATATCTCCTTTTAAGTTATTTGTATCATATCTCCTTTTAAGTTATTTGTATCATATCTCCTTTTAAGATATTTGTATCATATCTCCTTTTAAGATATTTGTATCATATCTCCTTTTAAGATATTTGTATCATATCTCCTTTTAAGATATTTGTATCATATCTCCTTTTAAGATATTTGTATCATATCTCCTTTTAAGATATTTGTATCATATCTCCTTTTGAGATATTTGTATCATATCTCCTTTTAAGATATTTGTATCATATCTCCTTTTAAGATATTTGTATTATATCTCCTTTTAAGATATTTGTATCATGTCTCCTTTTAAGATATTTGTATCATGTCTCCTTTTAAGATATTGTATCATATCTCCTTTTAAGATATTTGTATCATATCTCCTTTTAAGATATTTGTATCATATCTCCTCTTAAGATATTTGTATCATATCTCCTCTTAAGATATTTGTATCATATCTCCTTTTAAGATATTTGTATCATATCTCCTTTTAAGATATTTGTATCATATCTCCTTTTAAGATATTTGTATCATATCTCCTTTTAAGATATTTGTATCATATCTCCTTTTAAGATATTTGTATCATATCTCCTTTTAAGATATTTGTATCATATCTCCTTTTAAGATATTTGTATCATATCTCCTTTTAAGATATTTGTATCATATCTCCTTTTAAGATATTTGTATCATATCTCCTTTTAAGATATTTGTATCATATCTCCTTTTAAGATATTTGTATCATATCTCCTTTTAAGTTATTTGTATCATATCTCCTTTTAAGTTATTTGTATTATATCTCCTTTTAAGTTATTTGTATCATATCTCCTTTTAAGATATTTGTATCATATCTCCTTTTAAGATATTTGATCATATCTCCTTTTAAGATATTTGTATCATATCTCCTTTTAAGATATTTGTATCATATCTCCTTTTAAGATATTTGTATCATATCTCCTTTTAAGATATTTGTATCATATCTCCTTTTAAGATATTTGTATCATATCTCCTTTTAAGATATTTGTATCATATCTCCTTTTAAGATATTTGTATCATATCTCCTTTTAAGATATTCTATCATATCGCCTTCCTCCTCAATGGGGGGACATCACTGTTTTCTTATGTTTTCACATACTCTTAAATGATTAGCCATCAGTGACTAATTTGTTCCGTCCGTCAAACCGTTTCCCTTTCAAAGGATTCAAGGGCTAATTACACATTCGCTACACGTCGCTCATATATGAGTGACACCTTGTTATATAGATGTACCATGTCACTCACATGTGTGCGACACTTCAGATTTCTTTCGAGATGCGTCGCTCAGATGTGAATCACGCCTTATTAAATCTGAATGGGCATAAATAACGTTGGTTCCTGTGGCTAATATGGTGCAACGCCCGTGGTTTCAAAGATAATTTTTTAACACAAATTTTGTAATGATAACAAGGCGCTACATTATCACTTTATTTGAAAGTGTAACAAAGGAAATGGACAACTTATACAATACTTATACATCTTATACGTAAAATGCATCATTCCTATTATAAAAAAAACAAATCTTTCTTGTTCAAGATACTGAAATACAAACACAAAAGATAAAAAAAAAAACGACCTTCAGCTGCCTTTATTTTCGTGGTGGTTGTAAACTGTACCAACTTCTTCTTGCTGAAAATTGAGAAAACAATCCAATATCAAGTCTTTGTAGGAATTTTACCTATATACATCATTTTACATCCTAAGCTGAATAAAATCGTCTGGCGTTAGCCAGAACAAAACCTATAAAGTGACCATTCGTTAGCCAGGACAAAACCAATACAGTGACCATTCGGATGAAAGCGTTAACACACCTTAGAAAGTACACACACACACTGGAATAACTTGTTTTACCTATATTTATTACCCATCTCAGAACTAGGCCTTTGGACCTGCAAAACCTATATGGCAAAGACTAAAGGAAAATTATACAATAACTTATATAATAGAAAATTGAAAAATAATTTACATACCTCTTTATCCATATTTATGGTTTATGAAATTCTCCGAAGCATGATATGCAAAGAAATGGTTTTCCCTCGCATTGAGAACAATAAGTGTTGACTAGTTTTGCTTTTTTTCTAGCAACCTCTCGGCCCTGGCTTTCTTGAACTCGTTTGTAACAGAGCACGCACCTCCTCCTTGTGCTGGCTGATTTATTTATAACTTCTGTAATGTTATGTTGACCACTTAGTGATGGTCGTGGATGTCTTTCATGCTGTAACTCTAGCAAAGAGGTTGTAAGTTTCTCTCTGAATTCTCTTATTCCAGTCGATGAGCCAGTAACTTTTTTTGTAAAGTATGTAAGAATTCACAAGAGATATGCCCAGCAATAGCTCCATAGCAAGTTTGCGATACCACTTTATGCCCTTTCTTAGTACAGTGGCATATGCACCCATTTGATCTGAGAGATCTATCCCTGCTTTCCCTTTATTATAAGCCACAATAGCTTGTGGTTTTCTTTTTGTTACGTAACGTGATACTAAACCCGTAGAAGTTGAAGCTGCATTGCCATCGGGATTTGCCGTTACTCGTGTACGCTTTTGAGTCTCCACCATTTCTGGGCTGTGCTTGTAGACAGCATCCTTACATCCCTTGTGTCACGCCACTTTAGAACAACAATACCATGGTCTTCTTCTCGTGCAATCATGTCTCCCTTTTTTAGCTGTTTTTGCATCACCTCCTTTGGTAGTTGAGTCCTAGTTGCTCGTAGGGTTCCAACAACATGGGTTTTTTCTGACAGAAAGAATCGAGCTAGTTGATAGCTTGTGTAGAAGTTATCCACGTATAACGTTCTCCCTTCATTTCTCAGTCCCTTTGTTAGTTCTTGACATACTCTTTGCGTTTGTCCAACTTCCCTTCCTCCTGTTGCCTGCTTTCCTCCATAGACTTGTAATGACCAGCAATATCCTTCCGCAGAACAAAGTTTGAACAGCTTTATCCCGTACTCATATATGAGTGACATGGTACTGTAAGCAAAAATCTTGCCTTCCAGTGCCATGTCACTCATTTTTCAATGTCACAATAACACACTAAAAACACCCTACATACACTTCTACATGTGAAGGGCTAATCAAGAAATTGGCCTTGGTAGCGAATGTGTTAACACTTCTGGCACTGGCACACTTTGCGAAACAAATTATTTAAACCTGCGGACCAAATTGTTGATGCGGCAATGAAAATATTTTTTTAAATGTAATTTTTTTTAGAATGCAATTTTATATTAGAATTAAGTATTTTAGAATGCAAATTTTAGCATGTAATTTAGAATGCAATTTTATATTTTAGAATGTGAATATTTTCGAGGAAAATTCCTTGATCTTCACAAAAATTTAAAATAAAGAAAGATAATCTAACCTGACCTATAACTTTTCCTAACGTACCGTAACCTAACCAAACCTTATTTTTAAAAATAACTGAAAAGATTTATCTTTATCTATTTTTAATATTGGACTTTTAAAGAAAGAGTAAGTTAGATTATGTAAGGTTAAGTTAGGTTAGGGTGAGGTCAGGTCAAGTCTAGTTAGTTCTAGTCTTTAATTGATCAGGTCAAAACATTTTCGTCCAAACAAAACCTGCATTCAAGAATTTTCCCCTGGATACCAAATTTTTTATCAAAAGGTTTGGACGTTTCCAAACAAGCACAACGAAAAATAAAGAAATATAACCTAACCTAACATAACAACCAGATACATTATAATCTAACCTAACTTAATAAACGGCAAAACACCTTTATCAACACTATTTCGCTATTTTCCTTAATCTTTCATTCAGTTTGTCGTTCAAAATATATGATATTCCCGTAGTGAGGTTCTTTACGTCACAATTTACCATTTAAAATACACTCTTTTGATTAATTTGGTTCACTGTGAGGGATTATGAATATCTGTACAGAGCGCACTAAGCTTAAATTAAGCGTCATCTGAGCATCTTCACTGCCAGAAAGAAGTAATTTATATATATGCGTCTTTAACACATAACTTAGGCTGTCAGCGTTCTCATGGCAACCGCTTTACGTCATGATAAATGTTTTTAATTAAGATAGAAAAATAGGAATGTACGTGTTATTATTATTAAGGATGTTATTTAAGTGTTGCAAAATGTCTGTATCGATAACAACATGGATAATTGTAAATTCATTGAGAGAGGAATATACTCCGTACGGAAATGTCGGACCTATATTCATTTGGTCGATGGAACATTTTATCCACACTAAAGCGCTAACCTAACCGAGCTTAACCTAACTTAGTCTAACCCAAAATAACATGTCAATGAAATGTCACGTGGAGAGTATGACGTCAACCCAGAAGTGTCAAAAGTATAAGTGGTACAAATAATTGTTTTTTACAATACTTTTTCAGATGTAAATTTCCCCTTTCTTTATTAAAAAATGTAAATTGAAAACCTTAAAATTGCCATATTAAGTATTTCCTGCATGGAGTTCTCCACTGAGATTGAATAAAATCGTCTGGCATTAACCCCAATAAAATCAATAAAGAGGTGCTATAAACAATAAGTGATAAAATGAATTAGTAGAAAATGTTAATACTTTAGTAATGGGCACTAAATACCCGGTCAAGACCCAAAAATCAGGAAATTTTCCTGGTAAGAGTGATTTGTCGAGTAAAAACCTCTAAAATATAACTGCGTGAATCGTTAATAACATCTACATACATCATGCACCGTTATTTCGTGTAACGTTAACTCAAATATATTCCTTTTGACCTTATAATTTAATTGTATGTCGTTCCAGTAGTGCCAATAGTGCCAATAGCTGAAACACTTGTTAGAAATAAATGAAGTAATACATTATCCAGCAATAACAACAAATAAATTCTTCCTCTTTCACCAAATTAAAAAAAAAATGGAAGCCGTATCGGCTAAACAATTATTTATGGTCATTCTCTAAGCAGTTTGGATTAAATGGAATCGCTCGACAGATTTAAGGATATTTGTAATGAGAAAAGTTGTCATCATTAAGATGAATGGAAGTTTGATTACGTATATACAGTGTATGGGATAGAAGTATGGTTTTGTGTGTGTGTGTGTGTATATATATATATATATATAGAGAGAGAGAGAGAGAGAGAGATTAAAACAATACTAATTGAAAAACCAAGATTCTTAATATATATATATATATAATATATATATATTTAGTAGAAATCCAATGACAAGGAGAAATGTAAATGCCATGAAAAGTCTTCTTTATTGCGCAACGTTTCGAGCAATACGCTCATCTTCAGGCTGTTTAATAACAATGTGAAATTAAAATCAATATTGAATGAAAAACAAAACAGAAAATTTCTATAACCTATTCGTAAAGACAAATTTTAAAAGACTGAGAAAAGAGGGTTAAATTCTAAGTTTTACAGATTTACATATAAAAATTAAGAAGTTATTTTTAAATACATGTAGTAAATGTGAAATTAATACACTGGAAAAATTACCAATAGTACACTGGAACAATGGAGCTATCTACCTTACACAGCAGTATCCGAGGCCGACTAATTTGAGCAGAGGCAGAGGCAGAGGCAAGGAACGGGAAACACGAAGGGTGGCGAGGGAGATAGGGGAAGGAGGGATTATAAGGAATTGGGGAAGGAGGAGGGATCATAGCAAATTGAGAGGGACGGACGATGAGTCAACATTCAGACTAGGGGACAATGCTTTAATGAAAAGGGATTCTAAAATTCTTAGTGAGTTGGGACAAGTATTACAACCAAGAATTTTAAAATTGTCTAAAGTGACATCAATTTTGCATTTAATGCTATGTTCACGAATACTGGAGGCTTCCTTAGTTTTTAAAATTTTACCTGTTCGGCCACTTATTCCCATATGCGAATAAAATCTAGCCCTGAGAGAGCGAACAGTGCTGCCGATGTAATTCCCAAGGAGACACCTGGGGCAGGTAAATAAATATACAACACCGCTACGCTAGCATTAAATGCAAAATTGATGTCACTTTAGACAATTTTAAAATTCTTGGTTGTAATACTTGTCCCAACTCACTAAGAATTTTAGAATCCCTTTTCATTAAAGCATTGTCCCCTAGTCTGAATGTTGACTCATCGTCCGTCCCTCTCAATTTGCTATGATCCCTCCTCCTTCCCCAATTCCTTATAATCCCTCCTTCCCCTATCTCCCTCGCCACCCTTCGTGTTTCCCGTTCCTTGCCTCTGCCTCTGCCTCTGCTCAAATTAGTCGGCCTCGGATACTGCTGTGTAAGGTAGATAGCTCCATTGTTCCAGTGTACTATTGGTAATTTTTTCAGTGTATTAATTTCACATTTACTACATGTATTTAAAAATAACTTCTTAATTTTTATATGTAAATCTGTAAAACTTAGAATTTAACCCTCTTTTCTCAGTCTTTTAAAATTTGTCTTTACGAATAGGTTATAGAAATTTTCTGTTTTGTTTTTCATTCAATATTGATTTTAATTTCACATTGTTATTAAACAGCCTGAAGATGAGCGTATTGCTCGAAACGTTGCGCAATAAAGAAGACTTTTCATGGCATTTACATTTCTCCTTGTCATTGGATTTCTACTAAATATTAAATTAAAGCTCTGTAGAAGCAACCCGCATAATATATATATATATATATATATATATATATATATATATATATATATATATATATATATATATATATTATATATATACTCTGCATATATATGTATGTGTAGGAATTTCTCCAATGCTAAAAGGGGAAGTATATAAAATAATTAAAATAAAGGTTTGGTGTAACATGATAACAATTAATATACTTTATTACCTGCGGAATATAACTTCTATTTCCTTAAAAATGGGGATAAAAATAAGTCTCGTAATTTCATCCTTCAATGTTTGTTGCACAGGAATTTAATAAAGAAATGACCTTTCGATACAAAATTAATAAAATCACCAATGTAAGATAGAAAGAGATTGCTTTAAGCTACACATGAAATTAAGACTCAGTGTGTGGTATATATATATATATATATATATACGAATGACGATATTCATATTTCGTATTTGCATTTTCTGAAAATGAAATTTACTGACTTGTATGTCTGTTTTTTTTTATTAGGTACATATCGCAGGGCCAGTGGCCACTTCGCAACACTACGAGGTTAAGCGACGTTCGGTCTGTACTGTTGTTGGATGGGTGACTCCTACTAACCCTTTGCTTTCATATGACGTAGTAAACGTTAGATGATTCGATCCCATGTAAAGATGCGGGGTTCCTCCGTATTCTCAATCTCTTCCATGATCATTATTCCGTTCGTCCTTGTTTCAAAGATGATTTGAATCTGGAGGTCACCAATGGGTGTACAGAGTTTTTGACCTTCTAACCGGGAATGAATTGCTGAGAACGAATAATGTTTACGGGATACAACCTTAATTACATTCGTTTCGTCAGGACCTATACATAAACACTTCCTAGACAGGAAATTTCATACATCGGCATTGTAAAAACTTACAAATTTAACTTCACTTTGCTTATTCTAATCCAACGTCATTTAAAGCCCCCAAAATTGTCACCAAAATGTCCTACGTATAAGCTAAGTTTCTTCACTTGTTTTTTGTAAAATAAAAATTGTGGTTTGTGCAAAAATTTATTGAGTTTACGCAGGAAAGCTATTTCATACAGGGTGTAACAAAATTCGCGCACTATAGAGTAATTAATATCTCATTTCCAGATATGGCTGAGAAATTAACGAAAGACGAACGCGTTGAAATAATTTGTATAATTAAGTAAAGTGTAAAATAGTTGAACCTATAATGTTTTCGTTAATGTCTCAGCCATATCTGAAAATGATGTTTTTGTTTATGTTCCAGCCATATCTGAAAATTAATGTTCCAGCCATATCTGAAAATTAATGTTTCAGCCATATCTGAAAATTAATGTTCCACTCATATCTGAAAATTAATGTTCCACTTATATCTGAAAATTAATGTTCCAGCCATATCTGAAAATTAATGTTCCGGTCATATCTGAAAATTAATGTTCCAGCCATATCTGAAAATTAATGTTCCAGCCATATCTGAAAATTAATGTTCCGGTCATATCTGAAAATTAATGTTCCAGCCATATCTGAAAATTAATGTTCCAGCCATATCTGAAAATGAAATAGTGTTTTGCAAATGAAATGTGACAAAATATATAACAAACTGACAAAGTACCATCATTTCTGACAAAGTTATGATAAATTCGACAGCGATGCATAACAGTTAGGCAAACCATTCACCTTCTGACATATGGCGAGGTTTGAGAAACAGTGACGCTAATAGGAATAGACAAGGCCGTTTTAATTATCGACATTTTGGGCGATGTCAATCGGTTTCCATTACCATATGACAAACGCAAAATTAAATCACGAGAGGCTCATATACATCAGCAATTGTAACAATGTATGTAACACGTTTCAAATACAATTGTTACGTTACGTGAACATTTAAGAATCGTAAATAACGAGGTTATATATAGCATAAAGCTATATATATGATATATAACTATATATAGTATATATAGGAATAAAGCTTGAAAATGCTCCAGTGATTAGCGCGAAATATCACTACTCCTTTTTTTTTCCTGCATGAAATATCTTAACACTGAACGAAAACCATGGATTTCGCCGCATATATATATATATATATATTATATATATATATATATATGTTCGATTTCGATTTCAGTTTAATTACATCGATATTTTTTTGGTTGCACTAAATTCAAATATTTAATATTCATATCTTTGAGTTATATATCCTTACGAAGCCTTTTAGCTTTATTTGATTTCATATCATAGTATAAGGCGCAGTTGTTATTCTTCGTCAATTTATAAACCTTCGAAAACTTCGAAAACTTCGGATGAACTGATATTTAAAAATTAAGCTGTATGCTCAAAGTCACGCAGTTGTCCGATATTTTATTTACTTTTGTGCTGATCCACTTCTCATCTTGGTGTGACTTTTTCTCTTTACTGTTATGCGTATGTGTCTGCCAACTCTTTGAATGTCGCTGAGTTTCAACTTGGGTCTCCTGCCGTGAAACGTGTTTGTGCGGCAAGTGATATATTAAGAGGGAGACGAATATATTAAAAAGATAGAGCCATAAAGAAAAAGCTGATAAGTTGCCTTTTTATATCTATATATCTTCAGAGATAGTCTTACGGGATGAGACTACTGTAAGTGTATCTATAAATCAAAAACATTTCTATCGCGTCTCAATATCAATTTTTTTTTTTTTTTATACAAAAGTTGTCTCGCGTTAGTAAATTTGAATTAAAAATATTTTAATTTCTTTAAAAAAAATCTTTAATTTATAAAACTTAACCAAAAATATCTATTTCGATTTCAGTTTTTTCTGATTTCAATTTTTTTTAAAATTCAGTTTTATCAGTTTATCGATTCTAGTTCATATCAATTCCCCATCCCTTATATATATATATATATATATATATATATATATATATATATATAGAGGTGAATTGTGCCCTAAGGGTCATCAGAGCCAGAGCAGAAACAGAGTAAGCGGCCAATTCACTGCACCCGATGGCAGCGGCCGGGAATGAACCAGCGCCACACCGCCGCTCGGAGCCCGCCACAGTAACCAATAAGTTATCGGCACCCGATATATATATATGTCTGTGTGTGTATATATATAGTGACCTGTTGACGGTATGGTTTATAATAATGTAATTATATTAATTAAATCAGTGTTTAACTGAGGCTTGAGCTCACCATATCTTTCGATCAAAATAATAAATGTCATTAAAATAAGGAGATTAATAAAGTAAATTTTCTTCCCTTTAATAAAACAAAACAAGTCAAGAAATAAACGTTTACAGAACTTGAATTGAAATGGGCGATTGAAATGGGCGATTACATATGCTAATTGAATTATTGTGAAGTGAATAAGATTGGATTACTGAAATTAACGTTGATTACAAAAAGACAACTACATAATGGATAATTACATGATTAACTAAAAGTAAGATGGCGCCAATGAATGAATTTGTAGTTAATTAAGTTAAGGAATGAATGTAACCAAACGACGGTTTGCTAAAGGACGTGGCATCTTGGATGTGTGCCGACAGATTGATGAGAGATGCGAGGGTTTTCTCGCGCCTAGATACGAAGTGGCGTTCAAGGTCGTTTGTCTCTGGTCAGAAATAATAATAATAATAAGGGCCTCTTTGAAGGAGAGATGCGATCAATAGAAATCTCGTGTCTGCCTGAGACGAATTAATTCCTGCGGATATTCGCTTGTATGGAGAAGTGCTTGAAGTGTGTCCCCTATATGATAGTTTCCTCCCATGGACCGTGAGGGAACGAAGCAAAGAAAACTGAAGGGAGGGATACAAGTCGTGTCACTGGAGGGAAAGAGGGAGACTAGAGGGAAAGAGGAAGAATCGAGCTAGGCAGCAGGGTTCTTCAGAAGCGAGAGAGGGGGAAATCGGCCTAGTTGGGGAAGCAAGGGATCCTTGGGGGAGGTAAACACTGGCTGAGTTGAGAAGCGATGAACCGCGAGATTGGAGGGATGATAGGGGTAGGGTGTGAAAGACAGAGGGGATGGAGGAAGAGAGGGACGACGACTGGTCGGAGCAGGGAGAACTGGATGAAGTTCACATGTGACGCCCACGAATCGCCGCAGGTGCTACCCTTTGGTAAATGACGGTGCTGAATTCTGACGTAGATAAGTGCTCAAAGATTAACTCCAGCGTTCCATGATAATTAAGGCATTTGTACGAGTACTTGAAGCTATCCCAAGGCTGACCTTTTGTGATATGGTTCTCGTTCAGTCACCTTGGAAAAATTCTGGTTAATCATATATATATATATATATATATATATATATATATATATATATATATATATATATATATATATATATATATATATATATATACACTCGTATGTACGTAATCAACCCGAAGGAAACTCGATGTTACACTCATTCGCCTTGGATTGGTCCAAGCTGCAGAACATGGTTGGCTACTGTAGTCGTTATTGTAGTTGTGTTTAATAAAAAACGCAGCAATTTTGCTCCACAAAGTGATTTAATTATTGTCAAATATGTAATCAATTGTTCAGTGCATAACACTCTTTCCTTCATTTTCCTTCATAATGTCTAGGAAAATACTACTTTGTTTATCTTTATACTGTCATTCGTACTGTATTGACAAAACAGTTTGCGTGTTTGTCATATCCATTTAGTCGATGGTCTATTTATGCGATTTTTCTGTTAAAAACATCGCTTCGTTTTGATGAAATGAAATTAATGTTGTCAAACGCACTTGGAATTTGTTCAATCGCATTTGCAAATAAGTGTATTAATTTCCCTTATGGTATGGGAATTCCGTTACTCCTTGTATCCTTGAGAGCAACCTTGAACTAGACAGTTTTCTATTTTATAACCTTCAAATCTCCTTCAGATCCGTAAAGCTTAAATTTTCTTTTATTAAATTTAAAATGTACTATTGCCATTTTGCTTCCAAAATTAATTCGAATTTCATTTACTCTCATTGCCTACTGGTAGAGCAGAGCGCTGAGCTGTTGTTCATCTAAAGCAGTGGTTCTTAACCTTTTTACTACCATGCCCCCTGTAGGAATTGGTCCTTCCCTCCACGCCCCCTTCAATCAAAATAACATTCTCAATAATTCTCAATATTAGCCCATGCTCTCGTTAAGAGAATAACAAATACAATTAGAGAAATTCCTGTTTCTAGGGGGGCGCGCCCCCCCGGTTAAGAACCACTGATCTAAAGGATCTAGATTTGAGTCTCAGACCCACCTTCAGATTTCTGAAATTAAGGCATTTCTCTGGGTCTTACTTGGTAGGGTTGTGTCGTGATTTATTTAATTTATTATCTAGTTTCGTTATTATATTTAATTTTTAATCCTTATACTAATATTCTGAATTCTATATGTACAGGGTAGCCATAAAGACCCTTTGCATGAAAAATAAGAGCAACATAGAGATATGCTGTAATTTCACTGCAAAGGGACTTTGTGGCCACTCTGTATAATGGCAGTTTGGTAGACGTGGCCGGAACCAAGACACTGAACATGCAATGCGGGACCTTTTGAAACGAAAGGAATTTCGAAATTATGACGTTTTACTCTATTTAACTGATTTATTTAATTAGCACAAAAAAAAAAACGGCGGGGGGGGGGGAGGGGGGCGAGCGTGAATATATATTTTACAACATATTACAGGGGGAGACACTTAAGCTAACACTAAACAACTTTAATTCACGAAACAGCATCTCTACTTATTAAAAACTCCAGTGAAAGACTGCCCGAGAGGGGCATTTCAAGTTTTCTTGACAAGCTGCGTTCTAGAACGCAGCCCCCAAATCCGCATTTGTGACTGGTCAATTCTTTCCTTCAGCAACAGCAATACACTAATTTTGTTCCATTTAAAGTAATCATTATTAAATTTCATATTAAAAATCAACACAATACATTAGTGGTGGTTCATCTCCCGAGTAAAGCTGTAATAAAAATAATGATTGAGGAGGGCCAGGAACTGGCACAGCGCTCAGGCTAACTAATGTGGACCATTCCTCTAACTTTTGTATTATTATTACAAGCATCATCGGGTTCTAACACCTGATCTCAGTGTCTTCAATTCGCTTATAAGGAAACGGTGTTATCCCCTGAGACACGGATGCTGGACAAACGCTAGCGGGTAAAGCTGTAGGCCTCCTCTGTCATATGACTTTAGATGCCACGGAGGAGATTAAGCAAAGCCAAAACATTATTTTTTGTTCCAAAATTGCAGTTAAATCGTGTGTGTGTGTGTGTGTGTGAATTTACAACGAAATACTGATGAAAACAGAAGGAAAAGGGTGTGTCTGAACAGATATATTATAATTAGGGACTTCAAAAAGGTTCATAAAAAATGCCTTGAAACCTTTAAAGTAATTTTATGCACTTTTTGTAATATTATTAATAATAATATTACAAAAAGTGCATAAAACTACTTAAAGTTCATAACATTATTAAAAGTTCAAAAAGTTCGTAAAAGTACTAAAAGTTCAAAAAAGTTCATAAAAATTTTTACGAACTTTTTTGAAGTCTCTAATTATAATTAATGTTACGATATAGTAATGAAATGAAAGAGCTATTAACACATATTACCTATAATGTCACTGATGTATTTTGAGTACCGATAATGAATTTAAAAACACTTGTCGAGGTTTTGTGAACTTCTCAAAGAAGATTTAGTGTCATTATTATTTCCTATATTACTTTTAACCTTATGGCCGAACTTTTTGCGTAGGGTTGAGTCTAAATGCGTGTATTTGAAACGTTACGTATTCGACACACAGTGCGGTAAAGGGTTAATATGCCATACTACTTTTTTCAACTTTTGCATTTCCTCAACATGGAAATAAACTGTATTTGTAAACTCAACGGAATAAAATTTAAAGAAGACTATTATACCCCAAGGTGTATCACTTCCCCCCAACCTCACCTCCATAAAAATGTAAATAAATAATCTCGAAAAACTTTTAGTACCTTACCTTTTTACCTTTATTCTGTAGTTACGATTTCAGTATTTCTCCAGTGTACCTCTTTATAATCTTATTTGCTGTTATTATTACTATCATTATTATGATCGTTATTATCACTATTATTGCTATTATTATTATTATTATTATTATTATTATTATTATTATTATTATTAATTCCAGACAGAATACCTTTGTAGTACTCAAGTTCGATTTTAACTCTTTGATTTTAAATTTCTTTCCACTGCTCTAATTTTACTAATTGTCTTTTGCCCAAAACTTTATCGTTTTATTATTTAACAACCAACTCTACATTTCGCGTTCTTCTTAGCTCTTGTATTTCCCTCCACGCTCGCATTTCCATATTTCATTATATATTGTACATATTTTATGTGCCTGAAACTGTATTTTAACGTGTATCCTATATACAGGGTGTCCGAGAATTATCTGTACAATTTTTGGCTGTTATTAAAAGTCAACCATGAAGTGTAGAAATTCCAGTGTTATCCCATTTTACAGAGAATCTCATTAAGTTTTTTCTGATACGAAGTTTTGACAAGTTTTTTAGAAATTCCAGTGTGTCCGAACATTATCTGTACAATTTCATCTTTTAATAAAATTCTTGATAACACACGTAAAATTCTTAAACAAGATTATTTAGAATCTGTATTTTCAAAAGTTTATTTTATTAAAGTAACGTTGTTACAAACATTCGATATGTGCACCATCAGTGATTCGCAAAACATCCAATCGATAATCCAAATGTTGCCATGTACGCTGCAGCATATCCACATCAATTCGCTCAATAGCAGCTGTGATTCTTGCTTTTAAATCATCAATGTCTGTCACCCGCGTACAAAAAAGAAAAAACTTGTCAAAACTTGTTATCAGAAAAAACTTAATGAGATTCTCTGTAAAATGGGACAACACTGGAATTTCTACACTTCATGGTTGACTTTTAATAACAGCCAAAAATTGTACAGATAATTCTCGGACAACCTGTATATATGTAGTCCTACATACTAATTTCTCGTTTTTGTATTTTTTTAACTGATCCCTGATGGATTTCACATTTCTTAATTAGGTTTTCTGTCTGAAATTATTTTCGGTTTGTTGTATACCGACTAAAGACTTATATTTCTTAAACATTTGTATTGTCGTAACGTAACAATTTTTTTATTATTATTATTTATACTTCTACATGGTTCCCATTTTTATTTTGTATATATATATATATATATATACTGTACATACATTTACATACACACATCCCTCTCTTTATGCTTAGTTATGCGTCTATCCGCATTGTTATTGTATTATTAATATTTGTCATATGGACTGTGGTCTGCCAATAAACTTTTTCATTTTCATTTCATTTTCATTTCATTTTCATTCATTTTATATACACATGATGTATATATGACTCATATATCTAGATTATTAATGAATTCAGTGGTTTTTTTATGTAGTTTGAAATTATTTAATATATTTGTCATTTCCCAGTTAGCTTTTTTTATTTGTAAATCAGCTTATTTTGTTGAATCCTCTGTCGCATAGAATATTCAGTATTTATTATTATTATATATATATATATATATATATATATATACCTTGGGTGGCCTAGTGGTTAATACGCTGGCTGCTGGTGGGGCGTGGTTCGGATTCCACGTTAAATTGTAGGTCTAAGGTGGAGTGAAAAGCTTGACCTTCGTCAGAATGAACAATTCGGGCGGAAGCTAACCAAACGTTAAGGTTATATATGTGTGTGTGTGTGTGTGTGTGTTCACTGGTTTTCTCTGGGAATCTTGAGATTGGTTTAAGCTACCTGGACTCTAAGGATAGGGTCCCAATTTGGTTTTGTTAAACTTTGTCAGAAGTTTTAAATCCGAGATTTCAACGTTCACATAACACGACCTTGGTCTGTTTCTTTCAATATTTCATTTCTTCGGTGTCGTTTACACCTTAAAGGTTCTAATTTAATTATTACAGCTAAAATCAATTAATGATGGAAGTCAATATAAATTATTTTTAATGCACATCTTTAAGAATTTTATTACGTCATTGAATGATAATTACAAGAAGGAATTCGATTAACAGTTTACGATAATCTAACTAAAAATAGACTAATTTTCAATAATATGAAATAATACTTCAAAAACATTTTAGCAATTTTTTTTTCAAAGAATAAGCGGAGCTATTGAAGAATAGGGACCCCAGCCTTCTTTAGTTAGCTTTATAAGGTTAACTAACGAAAATATCATGACCTAACCTAACCAATCGTCAAGGGCGTACAGTTAACCTAACGATTGGTTAGGTTAGGTCGTGATATTTTCGTTAGTTAGCCTTATAAGCCTAACTAAAGAAGGCTGGGGTCCCTATTCTTCAATAGCTCCGAATAAACTTTACCAATACGAATATCAATATTCAAACAAATTTCAACAAATTACAAAGTCGAAGACTGTATGATTCGCAGTGGTGGGCTAAAAGTAATCGATTACAAATAAAAATTACCGATGTCTGAAAAGTAACTAAAAGTCTAAAGTAGAAATTACTTCCCTGGATTAAGGGCGTAACGACCCGATTTTGTCCGGGGGCGGGGGCGAGCAAGTTTTGCCTCCCAAAAAATAAGCGAAAATGAACATCGATTTTTCAGTCATATTTTCATTAAACACTGTTCGTAGGTATACACAACTGTACAAAGGCTGAGTACTAAACGAGTTACAACAGTAGAGTAAGTTGTAACAGGTTATATCAAATGGGGTACTTAAATACTGCCATTTTGCTACAGGTTTTCCTTTCTATAATCAAATATTGCGTTCAAGATCTAAAGAGAGACATTTCGGGCATAGCTCCACTACACTCCCGCATGAGCCATTCCATTATATTTTTTATTTTTATAAAACTATTATTACTTAATTCTATTATTTCTCGTTTCAAATGCAAACCTTCACTTTTACGTGGAGGTCCAAATGTGACAATAAAACCCACACTAATAGACGGAGTTTATTTCCACAACAGTTTCGATGCCTACTGGCATCCTCTTCGGGTGGATACAGAAAAACGTTTAACTGTATCCAACCGAAGAGGATGCCAATGGGCATCGAAACTGTTGTGGAAATAAACTCCGTCTATTAGTGTGGGTAATATTTTGTAATATTTCTCGTTTCTTTACGTGTATTATTGCTATTTCTTTATTACCTGCGTCCTTTTTTTTTTTTTTTTTTTTTAAATTTATTGTTTAATTAGTTGTATCGTTGATTACCTTGATGGATACTGTACCTTTTTTTTTATGGGATCTTTCAACTGCCAATAAACATTAACATCATTATCATCATTATCATCATTATCATCATTATCATTACCATATATATATATATATATATATATAATTATATATATATATATATATATATATATATATATACAGGGTGGGCGGAAAGTAGCTCCCTATTTTGGATTGGTAAAAAAATACGTATATTATCCATTTATTTCAGAAGAAATAATATGAAAAGGTAGGCATACATGGTAGGTTTTCTCTAAAATTCATTGTGGGCTCCAACTCTTTCCACCAGCTTCTGGAGCCGCCCAGGAATGGCGTCCACTGACTTTAGCAGGAACTCCGGCGGGATGGAGGACATGACTTCCCGAATTCGGTCCTCCAGTTCTTCCAATGTCCTCGGTTTGGTGCGGTAGACTTCTTCCTTTACCCACCCCCAAAGAAAGAAGTCGCACGGTTACCGCTGAAAAACGGCAGAATCGGTTCAGTGTAATGGTGTGGTGTGGTATGACCTCAGATCAGGTTGTGGGCCCGTTCCTTCTGCGCAACACCATGAATGCTGAGCGGTACCTTGCTATGTTGCGAAACGAGGTCGGCCGGTTGTCAGCACATGGGAGAACATCGACGATCTGATATTTATGCAAGATGGCACCCCTCCACACTTCGCTCTTGTTGTCCGTGAGTGGCTGGATGCCCACTTCCCTGGGCGTTGGATGGTCGTCGTAGTCCACATCAATGGCCAGCCAGGAGCCCCGACTTGACACCGTGCGACTTCTTTCTTTGGGGGTGGGTAAAGGAAGAAGTCTACCGCACCAAACCGAGGACATTGGAAGAACTGGAGGACCGAATTCGGGAAGTCATGTCCTCCATCCCGCCGGAGTTCCTGCTAAAGTCAGTGGACGCCATTCCTGGGCGGCTCCAGAAGCTGGTGGAAAGAGTTGGAGCCCACATTGAATTTTAGAGAAAACCTACCATGTATGCCTACCTTTTCATATTATTTCTTCTGAAATAAATGGATAATATACGTATTTTTTTACCAATCCAAAATAGGGAGCTACTTTCCGCCCACCCTGTATATATATATATATATGTTGCTATTGTTACTAGGTGTACTTTTTTTTTATTTCCTTTTTAATCTTTTGTATTCTTAGTTGTGGTTAGTTTTTTATATTACTTGTTTCAGTACGTGACTTATTTTTATTTCTCTTTTAGTCATAATTTTAGTCATAATTTTTAGTTTTTAAATTTATTATTGTTTGATTTATTTTATCGTTTGTTACCTACAAGAATATTGTACTATTTTATATGAATTTATAGCCTGACAATAAAACTTATTATTATTATTATTATTATTATTATTATAAAAAGAATTAAAAAATATATATATTTTTTTTTAGTCTGTCCTTCTTTTTGAAGAATGCTCTGACGCTCGTTATCGCATCCATCTTGAAAAGCATTTCAAAACCCAATCGAATTGAATGAAACATTTTTGAAAACACAATAGGAAGAAATGCACAAAGGATCATTGTAGACCAGCTTCAGGAAACGAAGTGAGGTTAACAAAGATTTTTTTTTTCCTCCGATTTTACGTTTTTCTTCTTTCCATGAAGGTTCTTTTATTATCGTTATTAATGGTATTGCCCTCGACTCTTCGACTCTCTCCCTTTGTGTGTGTGTTATTCAGAGTGACATTGTTTCTTATACGTTTTTTTATTTCGACTTAATGGGATGTCAGTCCCTTTGTTATAGAATGGTTTTATCGTTCCTTGTTTATTTATTTATAATATTTTTTACACGTTGAAGTTAGAATTTAAAACGTCATATTCGTATGATCATTCCGCGCAAAAACGTTTGACGCCATGAAGGTTAAAACTGAATGTAAAATCAGTGAAGATTGCAAAATAGATTACAGTAAGCATTACATTTTAATATCCCACTGATAGCTGGAGCGGCAATTAACATGCAAAATGCTAATAATGATTTAGGAGGGCCAGTCACTGGCACAGCGCTCAGACCAACTAATGCGGCCCATTGTTCTAACTCATGGTTTCCCAAAATCATGCTCATACAATTCACGACCCCAAACATTGGTCGAAATTCGGCACTCCCCAAAAGTTATTATTATTATTATATATATATATATATACTTCATAAAAACAGCGTTTATTATGCGCGGGAAGGGCCCGGATTTCAGCTGTTATATGTAACTGCATTCATGATTGATAAATGTCTTTTCGGACGGCCGTAGGAAGAGAACTGAAAATAAAATTATCAGATCGGTTCGCGACCCCAAGGTTGGGAAGCCCTGATATAACTCTTCTATTATTATTATTATTATTACCAGTATCATCGGGGGGTTCGAACCCCCGACCTCAGTGTTACTTCGTTTACAGAGTGCTATGGACGCTGCCATGAATGTACGATGCTTATGTTCTTTATAAAAAAAACAGATTATGTAAAACTCGCTAATAATGGCAAAAACTGTCTTAAAAGGGTTTAATTTTAGCTCTGTAAAGTTTCAGGCGAACAAGTTTTTAATTTGAGTGGATTAACTGCTAACTAGCTTATATACAACTTGTCAGTAAAGGGCAAAGCTGGGCACTTGCGGTTTTTTTGCGGTACTGCGGTACTGCGGTACTACCGCACTACCAAACCGGTACCGCATAACGCAGTACCGCAAAGGATCGCTGAAAGTACAGCCTGTACTTTCAGCGATCCTTTGCGGTACTGCGTTATGCGGTACCGGTTTGGTAGTGCGGTAGTACCGCAGTACCGCAGTACCGCAAAAAAAAACGCAAGTGCCCAGCTTTGCTAAAGGGAACTTGAAATGAAACTTGGCAAATATCTTAATCCTGCCATGACACCACCAAACTCATTGCCTCTGTCAAGACCTGTTCTGTCCCTTCGTCTGCCCAAAGAAGCAAATCATCGATATTGAATGACTTTTTTTTTCATCTTAAGCGTATATTATATATCATAATATTTAGTGAGAAGGGCTAGAATCCGGCATAGGGCTCAGGCCAGACGAACGCGCCCCTTTGCGATAACTCCTGTATTATTATTAACCGGCACTAACGGGATTCGAACCTCCTCCGTCTTCAGTGTCTTCACTTCGGGGAAACCGTATTACTAACTGAACTTCCGCCGCTTCTCAGGATTGCGACATCTGATCGAGTTGACATTCTACGGACAAGTATAGTGTGGGTTAGATTGAGGTAGGTTAGGTTTTAGTTAGGCTTCAGGTTAGGTTAGGTTGTTAGTTTTTTAGAGTGTCGATGTTATTATGATCTTATCGTTATCGATCGATGAGTCCCTGCTTTTGTGATGTACCATACAAAAATTTACTTCTGTTACTAAGGTTCTCTCTCTCTCTCTCTCTCTCTCTCTCTCTCTCTCTCTCTCTCTCTCTCTCTCTCTCTCTCTCTCTCCAGATGTGCATATATTATATATATATATATATATATATATATATATATATATATATATATGGCAGTAATCTTTTACAAGAATAATTGGCCGTATAGAAATTTCAGCCGTGCTAAATTAGTCTCAGATACTAATTCGACGCTCTTGCGAGTCCATAAATTCCTACCATTAAAATGGTTCTCGATACAAATCTTACATCGCATATACACGAAAATAATGTTATTACTGTTCTCATGTAGCTGCAATGGCATTAGAAATTAAAATAGAGCAAATCAACGTGATTTACTGTTCCAGTTTCACTAATATCGAGTTTTTGTTTTTGTTGCAGACGAACACAATAAGTTAAATTAGTCGAGCATTGGAAATTCGATTACCCTAACAGGTTTTCCTTTTCTCTTTTAGAATGGACAAAGATTCTCATTTAATATATATAATAACCTTTTGGTTAGCTTCCGCCCGAATTGTTCATTCTGACGAAGGTCAAGCTTTTCACTCCACCTTAGATTTACAGTTTAACGTGGAATCCGAACCACGTCCCATCAGCAGCCCAGCGTCTTAACCACTAGGCCACTTAGGGTACCCATTTATCTACCAACCACTTTCTTTATTGTGTGGAAGGATGAACAGCTGGGTTTTTGCTGCGCGCCGGCTGCCGTCGGGTCTGGAACCCGGGGCCGATGGATTCGTAGTCAGCGACGCTAACCACTACACCACCGAGGCACATATATATATATATATATATATATATATATATATAGAGAGAGAGAGAGAGAGAGAGAGAGAGAGAGAGAGAGAGAGAGAGAGAGAGAGAGAGAGAGAGAGATTTTACCTTTTTATCAATTTTTTTTCAATCTGGCATTGATCTAGATTGCGTTTTTCATTATTCTTTTGGATATTTTGGAAAAAAAATTTGGGGGCTTCTGTAAATCTTACGGAGGAAGATTTTTATTACAAATTATGTTAATCATTCTTATTTTCGAAGTATAATTTTATATCACTGTTGAATAAGAGTAAACGTATTCTTGCAGACAAAATTTTACCTCCGAAGACGTGACTTGAGTCATGTTGATTTCTGTTAAAAAAAAAATATATATATATATATATTATATATAATAAAAATAATAATTTATCTGCTGTATCTGCCAGGCGTAAGATACCTTCATAAACTATTTTGTATCTTCCACCCTTTACACACGGCAAGTGAAAAAAAAATGCTTTATCGGTATTGAATTTTTACTGCGATAATGGGTCGCATTACCATGGGTGCTGCTGTCGAGAGAACAGAGATGAAATGATAAGCATACTATTGTATATGTAGTCCGTTGACGTCATAGTAAAGGAGAGAATACTTTCCGTGATTTAAAATGTTGTAAATAAGAGAAAATGCTATTTTAATTTTGTTTGCACGGTTTTCCTGCATAGTTGTTTGCAGTAGTGGTATTGCTTTCTCCTGCAAAATTAAAATATTTTGAAAATAATGATTATCTTCTAGCAATTTGGTAAAAAAATAAATTTCACTAATGTAGTAGTAGTTATAGTATAATTATTGTGGATATTAAGGCAGTATATATGATCCTCCTTTCTGTAATAAACCTGATTGGGTTTTTATATCAAAGCCTGTCCTGTCACCTCAGTAAAATACAAACTGATTTTCGTGTTTCTTTTCAGATCCATTTGAAATGTGTGATAGCAGCAAGTATACGATTGAACAACGCATATTGGATAGTATCTGGGTCCATGAGCGACCACGTAATGACAAAACCATTGAAAATATCGTTCATGGAATATTTTCAATGGTTTTGCAATTACATGGTCGTTCATGGACCCAGGTACTAGCCAATAAGCGTTGTTCAATCGTATAGTTGCTGCTATCACACATTCCAAATGGATCTGAAAGAAAAATGAAAATCAGTTAGTATTTTACTGGGGTGCGAGACATTGTGGACACCTTGTACAGCTCCAGCAGTGAAATGGTAAGAATAACTTAAGTTGCGTTTCCACGTACCTGCATGATTCCGAAGGTATTCTATTCTTTCATTTTGACGCAATGCAGCACGACAAAAATCATAACGATAAGATCACCCTCCATAAATTCAGGAAAATGAAAAAGGTCTAAAGAGAATAAAACGTTGGAACCTCGTATATGCGAGCTTCGAGAAAACTAAAATTACGGTGTTTGGTATACAAATATTTTATACACACACACACACACAACTAAAACAACAAGAGAGGTTCTTGCGCAAAGTCCATAACCAGTCATTGAACGGTGGTTATGAAAGCAGAAAGAAAATAAAGACCACGTAAATTTAGAGAGAGAGAGAGAGAGAGAGAGTCCCATAAGTCCGGTCTCATAGGAAAATTTAATTTGAAATAAATTTTCTTATGAGACCAGACTATGGACACCCTATATATATATATATATATATATATATATATATATATATATATATATATATATATATATATTATATATAAAAGCCGATTTGAAACGAACTCATTACAAAGAAATAAAATTGAAATTGAATGTTCATCCTCCTCCTTCTTCTTTTTCCTCGAAATACTAATAAATTTTGTCACGAATGTAAAAGTGTGAAGCAGTGAATGTAGTGTAAAGGCTGAACGTGTGTAGAGTGTAGTGATTAAGAAAACAAAAACAAAAAAAACGTTTGACAAGAAAAGGAAATATTTCGGAGGAAGAAAAGGATAAACTTTTCAATTAAGAAAAAAACAAAAAAAAAAAAACAAGATTTTTTTTTTTCACATTTTTTACAAGCGTAAAAAAACGTTACTTTACCAATTTGAAAACCATAATTTTTTTTTAAAGTCACACACACACACACTGAAATTTTAATTAGGAAATTTTTTAAAAATGTTATTAATATTTGCACTAATTTTGTCAGTGTATTTTAAGATACTATATTTTGGCTTTTAGTTCAGTTTCTACTGAAAAGAAAAACGTATCTCTAAAACGTCTCTCATACGTTCATACTTTTCAAACAAATTTAAATTTATTTCCTTATTTTTATTCCATTTTGTCCTGTGTATGGAAAAATATCTCTCTTTTTTCCTGCGTTTGTGTGGCAGCCACTTTGATGTAACAGTTTTCCTCTTAGTAATGTTACTGAAAACTACGTTCTAGTTACGATCTCCCACCGCTTCCCCTTAGATCGGCGAAGTTGAGCGACGTTGGGCCTGTTTAGTAGTGGGATGGATGACTCCCCCCTCCCTCCCCCCACTCCACGCCTCCGCGTTCGGATGATGTAGCGACCCGTAAGTGGTTAGGATTCCACTATTAAAATATCCCCTATATCGTATGACCCCTATTTATTAATTTGGAGGTGAAATAAAGCGATTAACAACTTGTCCTCTTCCCATTCATATTAACCCAAATCCTGGTGTAGAATCTAATGTTTTGGTTAAAAAAAAAAGTCCTTATTAAAGTTCATTATAACTTAATTTAACCTAAATTTCTGTGAAATTTCATGGGAATCACAGACACTGTACAGTGGCGTCGAATGTTCTTCGATCCGAAAATAGGTTGTTTACGTGTAAAAAACTCTTTTAAGTTTAATGTAGTTTTATAGAATACTTTCGTCATTATCTCATCCAAAAAATAAAAAATTATTTCATTAAAAGTTAAAAATTAGTAATATTGAGAATAAAGAACAGTTTCCTAATTTAGGAATGCGAGTGGTTTGTGATGTTTTCCTCTAACGAGCCATTATATACTATAAAATTCCTTTTGTCTCCTATATTTCAATTTGAAATTTATGCGTTAATTATACCCACTGTTTTATACCTATTGATGTTCCAACCAACCAATTTTTAGTCCTATGATGTCACAAGAAACCAACCATTTTAATTCAGATCTATAAATTAATTGCGCCCCCCCCCATCCAGGCTAAAATTAATTTATGTTATTTCTTTCTATCCAGATTATTCATATACCCATTCACAATTCGCATTTCTTTATAAAGTTGTTATATGTATACCCTATGACATGGGTTTGCAACTTTTTCTCCAACCCGTATACCCTTCTGAAAAGTCTATTGTACAGAGTGTCCACAATGTCTTGTCACCCCAGTAAAATACTAAATAATTTTCGTTTTTCTTTTAGACCCATTTGAAATGTGTAACAGCAACAACTATACGATTGAACAACGCATATTGGAGAGTACCTGGGTCCTGAGCGACCACGTAATGGCAAAACAATTAAAAATGTTCGTGCAGACTTCCAGGACCGATTCTTTGGTGCATCTCCTCCATAAAGGAGCTGCACCATTGAATCGGTCCTGAAATATTCCCAATGATTTTGCCATTACGTGGTCGTTCATGAACGCAGTACTAGCAAATTTGCGTTGTTCAATCGTACAGTTGGTGCTATTACACATTTCAAATAGGTCTGAAAGAAAAACGAAAATCATTTAGTATTTTACTGGGGCGACAAAACATCGTGAACACCCTGTAGTCTCCACTAATCTAGAGGGGAAAATTATTCTTTGTAAAGCGTTGTCGAATGAAATCTAATTCTTGATGTAACTTAAAATAATCCGAGCAAATATTGAAAACTTTATTAGTCAAAGTCTAAATTAAATTTCGTTTGAAATTTAAGGGAAGAAAAATTCACAGCGAGGCCAGTGAATGTTGTAGGCTTTGGTAAACAGACGTTACAAAAGAGGAATTAGATTTTGTCTTAATGTCCAGAAAGGACAAAAGATTATTGGATTTAGTTTCCGAAGTAAATTATTAAGATGTTTAGAATTAAGATAATTAAGAAACAAAGGAATATGATCTGGTGATCTGAACGGGAGAAAAGTGTCATCAAATATCTTCTATAGAAAGACAGATTGAAAGTGGAAGGACACTCGTTCAGCCATTTGATTTCGTGATGGTAAAAAGAACATGCGTTGGCTAAGGTGGGACCAAAAGGCGGATCCATTTGAACCCCTTCAGTCTGTTTTAAATATTTATCATTTAGTATGAATATAAGGTCTTCCACAGAAAATTTTAGTAATTCTTTCAGTTGACCTCTATTAAAACCCTGAACTATATTATTAGTATTACTGAAAAGGTTATCAATTTATATATCAATGATTTCTACAACAGGTACATTGGTAAACCAACACTGTACATCAAAGTCAACCATTGTGTTAACCATTGTTTAACGTGATAATTTCTCGAACGGAAGATAAAGAATCCCGTACTGTACATAATTTATAAGTTATTGGTGATAGTATAGGGACCAGGAATTTTGGGAAGGAGGGCGGGCGTGTTACTAAAACCTTTCTTTGTTCTCCCTTAATGGGTATACTAAATTTGGCGCAAAATACCCCGGCTATTTAGGCGTGTATAAACGAATAAACGAACATATAACAGACAGACATCATATATATACAGGGCGTCCCAAAAAAATGTATACACACTTTAACAGCTGATAGCTCAATTGATGTTTCTTTCTTTCCAAGTTAAACCCATTAGAATTAATAATGGCAGTCAGACTAAGCTTTGAACAAAGGAAATTCATTCTAAAATGCTACTGGAAGTGTGAAAACGCAGTTGAAGTGCAAAGACAGTTTAGGAGGGAGTTTCAAACAGATCCACCAACGCGACTTACCATCACTCGAATTAGAGATAAGTTTGAAGCCGATGGAACTGTTCAGAATGTCCACAAGAAGCGTTCCGGAAGACCACGGACATCGACAAGCCCCACAAAGCAAGAAAGAGTACTGGAAACGTATCACCAAAGTCCAAGAAAATCTGTGCGGCAAGCGAGTCGTGAGGTAGGAATTTCAGAATCGTCTGTCCAACGCATTTTGAAGCGCTGTCAATGGAAAAGTTACATTCCAAGATTAGTCCATGCTATTAATGAAGATGATCCGGACCGAAGAGTGGAGTATTGCGAGTGGTACTTGGCACGATGTGGATGTGGATTGGACGAAGGGGTTTCGTAGAATACCCTCCGCGTTCACCAGACCTCACACCACTAGACTTTTTTTATGGGGATATTTAAAAGACAAAGTCTACGCTATAAAACCTGCAACAGTCGCTGAATTGAGAGCAGCCATTGAACGAGAATGCACACAAATACCAAACGAAATGTTTCGTGATGTTTGCGATTCCATTGCTTCGCGTTATCAGCAGTGCCTGGACCAGAAACGGACGTCAGTTTGAAAACAGGCGTTGACAAAACAATTAAATAATGTCTGTAGATTCTATTACATTTTGAAAATGAAATGTATTTTAATAAACACTGCCTTTATAATTATTTAAAGTGTGTATACATTTTTTTGGGACGCCTGATATATATATATATATATATATATATATATATATATATATATATATATATATATATATATGTACAGGGTGGGCCGTAAGTTTCCATACATAGGAAAAATAAACATTTTTTTATGGACAACCATTTTTATTTATATAATATGCTCTACATGGTTGCCATTGTTTTGAAAACACATTTCAATACGTGTTCCCCACTGTTGATGAACACGCATTAGCACAGTTGACGTTATGCTTGTAATGGCGTTGGTGATACGTTCCTTTAGATGATTTATGTCTCGTATCTTTTCCTGATACACCATGGCCTTCAAGTGCCCCCAAAGATAGAAATCAAGGGGGGTGAGATCTGGGGATCTGGGAGGCCACTCCACAGGACCACGCCGACCAATCCAAGCATCCGGAAACTGCTGCTGCTGATCCAAATACCGACGCACGTGAAGACCATAATGAGGTGGAGCTCCATCTTGCTGGAAGTAAACTGGGAAGTTACCTTCCTCGTTTAGCAGGGATGGGAAAATCTTTCTTGCAACATGTTAAGATACCTTTCGGCATTAAGATTTCCACTGACAAAAATTGGTCCAATAATTCTGTCACCCCATATCCCGGCCCACACCATCACTTTACCGGCACCTTGCATCTTCGTCGGACTCAGCCAGTTAGGGTTAGCATTACTCCAATAACGTATGTTTTGCCGATTAACCTCTCCATTGATGTAAAAATTTGCTTCATCAGTAAACAAGATCTTACATTAGGGTATCTGAACACATAAAAACAAACGTTTAATTTTTCCTATGTATGGAAACTTACGGCCTACCCTGTATAATATATATATATAATATATATATATATATATAATATATATATATAGAGAGAGAGAGAGAGAGAGAGAGAGAGAGAGAGAGAGAGAGAGAGAGAAGACCAATCGACCAAAAGTACTCCGGGGGGAACGTTAGGCAGGAAACAGGGAGTGCTGTAACTCGCGTTTCTCCTGTCACTGTCCTCTTTAGCTGATGTTTTTCCGTGTCTCATCTAACCTGCGAGCACTCCAGCATGCTCTCAAACATATTTCTCCCTCTATTCTTCACGACACATGCATTTTACACACTACACCACTACACAATCTTCGAAAATTTAAAAACAAAAATGGCATCGTGAGCCTCAGAGACTTTGATTTCGGTTCTCATTCTTATAAAAGGGCATTTTTGCTCATTCTTATATAAAAGGGCATTTTTGCCGGCGCTTGCCCTTGGTTCGTCCTTCCTACATAAAAAAAATATAAGGAAAAATCTTCAATGAGCTCGTAAGTAGATAAGATAATAGTTAACGAGAGAGAGAGAGAGAGAGAGAGAGAGAGAGAGAGAGAGAGAGAGAAGAGAGAGAGAGAGAGAGAGTTACAAGGAGTTACAAGGAAAAGAAGTACCTCAAAAGGCCTTGCGGCCCATACCGAGGAGGTACCAATGGCAACGGGTGCCAGGGAAAATTTTCTACACACACAAATAGTGTGCAAGATTTGGTCTAACCTTTTCTTGAACTGATCCACCGAGGAATGAACTGATCCACCGAGAGAGAGAGAGAGAGAGAGAGAGAGAGAGAGAGAGAGAGAGAGAGAGAGAGAGAGAGAGAGAGAGAGAGAGAGAGAGAGACCTTCTCGTGAAATATCTAATGAAAAATAATAGTCATGTCTTTTGTTAACATTTTATATTTTGTCTTTATATTTCCCACTCTTAACATTTTAAAATTACATTCTTTAGTAGCGTAACCTTTGTGAAGATGTGAAGATTTCGCACAAGACTGAAAATTGACGTAAAGAGGCTTGAAACTTTCTTAAAAGGCAGTAAAATATTTATATGTGAATACAAAATCTTTATAACCTTAAAGTCAAGATAAATGATTTACTCCGTTTCGGACATTTTGTTTTTAGGGGTTGGGGGTGTGGAGTTAATTAGAAAATCATAAGAATTGTCTTCCATCATTATTTCTACAACTATGAAGTCCTTTGGCTTCTCTTGAGCTATATGGCATTTACCTAATGTTTATTTCTTCCATTAAGGTATTCTACTGTAGATCATGAGTCTTGATTAAATGAAGGATGGATTTAAAAAAGGTTTTATTTAACCTTTTACTGCCCAAAAGGACAAATTTGTAACCTTTCAAATACACGCATTCATAACTTAACCCTACAAAATATTTGGGCAGTAAAGGGTTAAAAGTCCATAAGTGTCAGGTCAGAAGACACGGGTGGGATCCCATTTGCTAGGGCTACTGCGCCCAATCTTCCTGTCTGTAAAGATCTTAAAAAGGGTAAAAGGCCAACTTTAATGCCAATAACAGGTTGAAGTTGGAAGATCTTATTAATAAAAGGCCAAGATCTAGGGGTGAAATGAAGAAACTTTGTAGCAGCACCTTCAGATATTACCATATTAGTCACCACATATTGTAATGTTTTTCTGAGGGAAAAAGGCCCTTGAATTTTTTTTCCTGGTAAGAGTATGAATACATTACGCCAGATATTTATTTTAGAATAGTTCAGTTTCGCGAATTTGACAGTTATGTTTGGTGATCTTACCACTGTGGAATGTAGTTTCATCACACACAGAAATATAACCTTCCAAAAATGTATCAATGTATCAGGTCTTGGAATTATAAGTACTTGCTTGGATCAGGGCAATCTTGTGGTGGTATGTATGAATCGTGAGCAAAACCTTGTTGATATTTTCAATTCAGATGAAACACGACAGATTAATTTCTACAAACTTCATCAATTAAAAGTTTCATAAATTCGCTGAATGTGTTTTTGCGTTATCTTAGGTCTTCCCGATCTTGGTGAATCCTGCCTGAAGAGAGGTTTGTCATTCATTATAAGCTGACAATCAAGATGAAGGCCTCTCTCCTTAGTTTTGGTGGAAATTTCTCTCTCTCTCTCTCTCTCTCTCTCTCTCTCTCTCTCTCTCTCTCTCTCTCTCGCAGTTTCAAACTTAAAAAACTGCAACACACACTAAACCTTCTCCTAAGTAGAGAATTAATGAAGAGACGTGTAACAAAATGAAATGAAAATAAGCGCACAGAATAGCTAAAGAAATAATAATTTATTGTTTAAAAATCTTAGCTCTGTATTCTTCTGTGACGGAATATGTATAAATAACAACCTAAAATGATCGAATCTCAAGGTATTTAGTAACTCATGCGTGTATTAGCTAAATTGTCAGAAGGTAATGAAAGAAACTGTACAGGAATGAATAGTTAAGTTATAAGGCAAAGTTTACGTTATTGCTTATTAATAACTAATAATAAACAAAAAACATAAACTTTACCTTATGACAGTTTTTATAGACAGTTTTATAAGCAATTGTGCAATGCTTCATAATAATAGATATGCTAAACAGGACATTCAAAAGGTAGAGGTAGTATGAAGTAAAGGAACTATAAAAATATTAAAAGAAAACTTAGAAATGAGCAAGATAAAAAATAGTCAGAAAGTGAAGTAGAAATACTTATTTCTAAGATTTATTAAGTAATAAAAGTACGAAAAAGGAGTGTGTGTGTATGTGAATGAGGAAGGATGCAAAAGAGTAAATGTATGGTTGTGGAAAATGTCCAGATACAAAAATAAAATAATAAAAAAAGTGCTATTGGTTGAGAAAAATCTTTATGCTACAACTTCGCTCTTTTTATTTATTAGCTACCAAATACAATGGTTTTCCGATGTATGCCCTTTTCCGCGGGTGCGGCACGCGCGCACACACACACACACACACACACACACACACACACACACAGAAAGATTGGACGTAGGAAAATTGAACCAAGAAAAAGCAGTTGCCCCTTCTTTACTCCCTGCAATGTAAATTACAATTTATATTTAAAGTTTTCCATGAAAAATAATGAATAATGATGGGGTTGTTTAACCTCCTTCGCAACATCTAAGGTCATATGACGGGTGGGACCTACAGCTTTACGTGGAATCCGAACCACGGGTCGCTACATCATCTGGACGCGGAGGATGGTCTTCCACCTAACTACTCTCCAGACCCACTGTCGTCTAACTTCGCTAATCGACGGGAAGCGGTGTTACGACATTGGCCACGAGGTAGCCCAGAAACTTTTCCATGAATTATGTCAGGGAATAAAGCTGCGAACACGTAGATGTTTGCTATACTAATAAACTTGCATAAAACTTAAGGCATCTGCTTCGCTTTAAAATATATTAAATTATTCTATTTCTTCTACATAATGAAATATAGCTTGTTAAACCATGGGATCAAGTAAAGATAAGCACCCCCAACCTTTTTTAGTTAGCTTTATAAGGCTAACTAACGAAAATATCACAACCTAACCTAACCAATCGTCAAGGGCGTACAGTTGACGTAACGATTGGTTAGGTTAAGTCGTGATATTTTCGTTAGTTAACCTTATAAAGCTAACTAAAAAAGGTTGGGGGTGCTTATCTTTACTTGATCCAAACCATGTATTGTAATTCTGTTAATTGTAGTTTAAGCTTTGAAATAAACTTGTCATTTTTCATATCTTAACAACAGCGGTAACGAAATGAAAATACGAAACTTTATTTCCCAAATGTTATTGGCTCATTTTATGAAAGCTGTCATTTCGATACGTTTGATTTCTTAAAAACTGAAAAGTGTCTGCTAATATTCGTAGGTTTTGACATCCGTAATTATTCAATTATTCAAGACGTATAAATACATCAAAAACTTATTTCAATACAAATATAAAACCTTTACAGCTGACAGTATTGTATTCGATACAAATACAAATACTCGAGAATGGCATTCGAATACGTTGGAATACGCATATTGAATAGAAATTAATACAAAATGCCTGTTCTTGAATATACTACCTCGTAAATTATTCCCCGTAAGGTCGTTTTTCTTTATTGCTTTTAAAGTGTATATATATTGTTTATTGTTTTCGTATGTGATGATATATTAGTCTTCGTAAACACTTCTATATCATATTTTCTATCTCTGCAGCTTAGATGTACGAAGTATTTCATTTACGCGAGTGATTCATACGTGTGATGAGAGTCTGTGATAACGTATATTAAGTACTTTGCGATGAAGTACAGTATATCAGTAGCTTCAGAAGTTACGATTTCTAAAGCCGGTTAAAGTTGAAATAATACAAATGAGTTTCTTTATGTGTTTTATGTAGATGAAGCAGAATATAAGAACGAGAGCAAATGCTTATAACAACACTACGAAAATCATACGAGTGTGAAGCAAAGCGGACTTGAAATAGAACCAGTAACCTTAAAAATGACACCCTCTATGAATATAAATGATCTACAGATCTACAGAAGCTAAGGCTAACAAAGACCCTAAGATCCACTCTAAGGTTAGCCCGAGAGAAAGGAAAGAGTAGGGGGTTAAGAGAAGAGAAGAGAATAAGGAGTTAAGTAAGGAGCAACACCTATCACTCGTGGGTTAACATTCATTCAGAAAAAGAGGAAAAAAGTCTCACCATCATCATCATCCGCCGGCCACTGCCGACAAGTCAGAAAAATAGTCGGAGAAAATAGGAGAGGGGTGAAAGATGAAAAGAAGTAAAATAAGAACGCTTACAAACCATGCAAACACAGTCTTAACTCACTGTCATACCATGCATACAAACATGCAAGTAAAGAGAGTTACAGACATGCAAAGTAAGGAGATAAGAAAAAAAAAAAAGTAGGTACAGTTAAACAAAAAGTGGGTTAGTTTACGCTACGAGCTACATCTACGTTCGTGTTAGTCTAATTTTTTTTTTTTTTTTATTGTTGGCGTCACACGCTGGCATGTCACAAGCTGGCATTTATCGTCAACAGACTCATCCTCGAGCACCACCACCAGAGCTCCGGTTGTTAACTTTCTTTTTTAATTTTAAACAACGTTAATATTTTTAAAATGTCTGTCAAGACGGTTCTTAAACACATTAACGCTGGTAGAATGAACGACTGACGCGGGAAGATTATTCCATTTATCAATTACTTTAAACGTAAAGAAGTTTTTAGCGATATTAGTAGTGAAACGTCTGCCACGCAACTTAAACCCGTTATTGCGAGTATTACTATTATCGAAAGTGAACAATTTGTCAAAATTTACGTTATCGATGTTATTAACGATTTTGAAAACCTCAATAAGCTCCCCCCTTAATCTTCTAGTTTCGAGTGAATACAGGTCTAACTCTTTAATCCTATCTTCATAAGGCTTATTGCGCAATGACGGAATCAGTTTCGTGGCACGACGTTGAACCCTTTCTAACCTATCAATATCCTCACGCAAGTACGGGCACCAAAACTGAACTGCATATTCTAAATGAGGCCTGACTAGGGCCTTGTAAAGGGGCAATATAATATCCTTCGATTTAAATTCGAAATTACGCGCTATGAAGCCTAACATCCTATTAGCTTTTGCGCAAGACTGCAGGCACTGGTTCCTAACCTTTAAATCCTTAGATACGCGTACGCCTAAATCTACTTCCTCGTCAACGCTCGCTAACTCCCTATCATCCATCGTGTACGTGTAATTATTGTTGCGAGAACCTATATGCAAAACTTTACATTTGTCTACGTTAAATTGCATCTGCCACTTATCTGTCCACTCCATAATCCTATTTACATTGTCTTGGAGCCTATTACTATCGTCCTCGTTAACAACCTTACCGCCTATTTTAGTATCGTCCGCGAATTTTGACACGTTACTAGTCAAACCTACATCTATGTCGTTAATGTAAATCACGAATAGCAATGGGCCTAACACTGAACCCTGTGGGACACCGCTACCTACATCTAACCACCCCGATTCACTACCATTAACTACCACCCTCTGTCTCCTAGCACGAAGCCATTCTTCTAACCAGTTAGCTACCTGACCGCGTATACCGTGCGCTTTGACCTTCGCAATTAGTCTCCTATGCGGAATTGTATCGAACGCCTTTTTAAAATCTAAATAAATAACGTCAGCTGCTCTATGCCTATTTCGTTATAAAATTCTAACAAATTAGTTAAACAAGACCTATGGGGTCGAAACCCATGGTGACTACTATTGATGGTGGCAAAGCCTATTTTTTGTCGTTGTTGTTGTTTGTTGTTGTTTTTAAGACAACCTCCCACCTTTTCTTTTTTTAATTTTGTTTTTTGGGGGCACTTTTTAGGGGGGGGGGGGTAATTAACTCATGACAACTCCCCAAAATGTTTTCCCTTTGAAAATTTATAATTTTAACGATATTATTTACACTTCTTTCATTCAATATTTCCAGTAAAAAATTCAAAAGTTAGGTTAAGGGGTTCATTGCTTAGCCTTGGTCCTTCTGCCTTGTTTAATACATATCTCTCTCTCTCTCTCTCTCTCTCTCTCTCTATATCTATATATATTATATAATATATATATATAATATATATATATATATATATAAGAGAGAGAGAGAGAGAGAGAATGTGGGGCCTCGATCCTCATCTCCAAGGTTCCAGGGTATCGGGTGATTTCTTAAACCAGTGACACTTTAAAAGCATGAATTTTTTACTGTACCTTCTCTACACATGAAAAATTAATCCTCTAATACAAAACATTCTCTATGTGATGTCCTCTCAGCTCACCATACTTACACGATACTTTCGACGGATGAGTCCTGTCCAACAGATTTCCTGCAGTTTATGATAAAGGAATATCATGACCACCAACATCCCCAGATCTAAACCCCCGTGACTTTTATCTGGGGGGTTATTTAAAGGATAGTGTTTAAACGGAATTTACACATTGACAATAGAAGAAATAAAAGCATCAACTGAACGGGAAATTTCTCAGATTTCAATAAGATATTCTGTTGAGAGAACCGCAAAATTTTGTTGTTCGTGTTCAGAGAGTTAATGAGCTGAGAGGGCATCACATAGGGCATGTTTTGCACAAGGGGACTAACTCCCCATGTGTAGAGAAGGTGCAGTTAAAATGTCATGTTTTTATTTCAGTTAATAAAAGAAAAACTACAAACCTTTTAAAGTATCAAATTTTTAAAAAAAAATCACCTTATATATATATATATATATTAGGGTGGAGCGAAAAATACTTTTTTTCTAGTATGAAGTTCTAATAGTGATTAAAAGTTGCATTTAGTGGACGATATGTACCTGCCAAAATATGAGTTCATTTGTTTAATATTTTCAGCTGCCACCAGGGGGCTAAATTTAACACAATTTTGGGTAAAAAGGAAAAAAATGCTTCTATTTTAGGTTTATCAAACTATTATAAAATTTTATCTTAGAATTATCTAATAGTTTGATTAAGATTCTTAAATGATAAGAATTCTTTTTGTAAAAATGCCTTTTTATATGCTTAATATCTTCAGCTGCCACAAGAGGGCTGAAGTTAACTTAAAAATAACAATTAAGTATGATTCTGTATTTACTTGAAAAAGGGAACAGTAATAAATTAGGATGTCTCTCCTCCTTTATACTGGCTTGAGACAGTTAAGAAACGTTATTTCGTGCCTTAGCGGAGTTACCACCCTTTCCCCAACCAACCTCCCTCTAGAAAGGGTTCTTGCTGAAGACTATTTAGTAATTTGCTTTTGTGTCAAATTTTGGCTGTTTTTTCCTTGATTCTAATGTAGCACGAATCCAACCGTCTCTGTTTGTAGGTCCGCAGACTGATCCAGCAGCGTCTGTAACGAGCTTGACGCATCTCTCTACGGCTTGTGTATGACATGGAAACTGAAATAATTCTGAATGAAGAGTAGTACCATGTTTGATGCATGATTCAATATCATCAAGAGAAACTCCTTTGGTTATCGGTGGTTCTGCTATCTGAAAATCTTGCCACATAATGAGATCTGTATAGTCTTTGGCATAAAAATTTATTTCTGGCACCTTAAAATACCTGATAACATCTGTTTCTTGAATGCATGCCCTTGCTTTTATGATACGCCTAAATCCCAACTGACGCACATGCTCCCTTTCATCAGCTATCATTGCAATGAGAATGTTTTCTTGATTTGTGTAATATGCATTTCGCTGAATGACTGAGTCATGTACTCTCCTAAGCTCTTCACGGAGATACCGGCTTCTTGCAATCATATGCCACATATGTTTAGCACCATATTGGCATAATGGTTTACGCTATATCTGAAACCACATTGGTGCGTATACCCTAACAATGAAAGTAGCTAATTCTTGTAAATTGCCTGAAGGATTCTCTGTGCTTGCATATAACCGCAGAGTCCTGTTTGCTGTGGTGAGCCACCTTGAATGTGATATATTGCCTGGACTCTTATGACCAAGACTCTTTGAGAATGTTCCACTTGATATAGCCTTGTGAATTTCAAGAAGGTATTTCTGGTCAGTACTTATGTCATCTACATCAACTTCACACATGTCCTCTTGAATTTCAATGGGTTTGAAGTTAACTATGGGAAGCTTTTCACAGTCTGAAAGTGCTCGGCCAATTTCTCCTGAAAATGCTCTTGGTCCAGTAGTGGTTCCATCCAAGTGATGAAACAGATGGCGCAATGGAAGTTCATTAAGGTGTAAAAGGCATATCAGCCACTGCAGTGGCTTATTAAAGGTTTCTTCCAGTAATCTTATTGTGCCTCCAATACTACCAGTGTTAACCACTGTCGAATCACAGCCAACTGCAACGATGTTCCCTATATCAACATTCCTTTCTTTCAAGCAATTCACTAGCGCTGTGCAAATGTACAGGGTGGGGCACGGGAATCAAGTGTTTTTTGAATAGCTAGTAATCGGCCATTAGGAATGGGAGGGGCGTGCGGTAGGTAGCATTCCATTTCTGGGTTCATAGCATTTAACTTTAACTAACACTCACCTTTATCTTTCAGGTGCCATCATGGAGCAGTGGACGTTAGAACACCGCATGTTCGCGTATGATCATTTTGTTAGGAGTGGCGAGTCAGTGACAGCAGTTCAGCGTGCGTTTCGCCGCAGATTCAACATTCATCGAAATGACTGTTCCCGCTCGTGACACAATCTTACGTTGGGTTAACAATCTTCGAACAGGAGGCTCAATAATGAAAACAAAACCGAAGGGGCCGCAACGCACTGTGCGTACTCCAGAGAACGTTGAAAGGGTCAGACAAGCGATGTTGCAAAGCCCAGGCCGCTCTGCTCGGAGACATTCAGCTGCACTCGGAATCAGCAATCGTACTGTTAGACGGATTTTGCATGAAGAATTACATTTTCACCCATACAAGTTAGCGATGGTGCAGGAATTGAATGTAAACGATTGCCCCCAACGACTGAATTTTGCACAGGAAATGCTTGCACTTTATGAGCAGAATGAAAACATGATGGTGGTAATGAGTGATGAAGCCCATTTCCACCTTAATGGGGCCGTCAACAATCAAAACTGTCGGTATTGGGCTGCTGAAAATCCGCGACAACTCCATGAAAAACCGCTGCATAGCCCTAAGGTTACAGTTTGGTGCGCGGTGGGAAAGTTTGGCGTCATCGGTCCCTATTTCTTCGAACAAAATGGGGTTACCGTTACCATAACATCTGGGCGTTACATTGAGATGGTGAACACCTTTTTCATCCCTGAGTTACGAAGAAGGCGTATTGCTCGTCGACATTTGTGGTTTCAGCAAGATGGGGCTACGCCACACACCGCCAGAGCGTCAATGGCTGTTCTTCGCCCCCTGTTTCCCAACCATCTCATTTCGAGATTTGGTGACATTGCATGGCCCCCTCGGTCCCCTGACTTGTCCACATGTGACTTCTTTCTATGGGGGTACCTCAAGTCACGTGTCTACGAGGACAAGCCCCGTACATTAGATGCATTGAAGGAAGCGATCCGTCAACAAATCATCCAAATCAACAGAGACCTGCTGGGAAGAGTGGAGGCCAATTTTCGTAAACGCCTTCAACAATGCGTCGACGGCCAAGGACATCATATGCCAGATATAATTTTCGGTACATGATTATTATGACATGAACTGCTATGTTCTTACGAATGTTGTTCTACCAATATATTTTCTTTACAAAAATAAATATCATTTTCCTGATTATTCCAAAAACACTTGGTTCCCGTGCCCCACCCTGTAATTAGCTTTGCCACTGGAAGGTGTCACATGTGCAAAGTACAGAGAGTGTGGTTCAGATATTATGCTGATATGCTCTTCGCGTTTGGTTCTTTGGTGGTTAGAGCCATCACTCTCCTGGACTTGAATCATTGTTTTATCCTTTCTGCCATCAAAGTATAATCCCCGCATGGTTTTTGGCTCTCCTATCTGTTGTAGTTCCTTTCTCTGTTTTTGTCTTTCACGTCTTAGCTTACTTATGTCTATAATATTCCCTTTGTCTTCGGGAGTAACAATTTTAAGATCTGCCAATACTGCAGAAGCAATAGCAGCCCCAGCTCTGTCCGACACTTTAAATCTATCACAAGTAATTGCTAATGAAGGCAGTGGCTCACGCATCTGTTGTTCTGATATTACATATTGAGTCGAGGTTGTATCTTCCTCATTATCTTCAGATATCTCTTCTAGTTGTTGAAGTTCACTTGTCTCTGTTTTGATTTGTAAGTTGACGTATTGGTTATAGCAGCACTAGTTGTTTGTGAGGATTCCAGGCGTGCTTTTTCCATTTCCTTTCGATGTTCTCTTGCTTGTAATCGTCTTGTGTGTGCTATGTCAATGCTTCCTATCACCATTATTCTGCGTGTTCGTTGGTCATTTAAAAAATCCTGCTCTTTTGGAGGGACTTTCTTACTCTTTTCACATGAGCATCTCCTAAACTCCTTACATTTGCAGGTGCAGATGTCAAACAAAGTGCATTTTGAAGAGTTTTCAAATTCTTCAAGCTGATTTTTGTACTTAGGCTGATCCTTGCGTGACTTGTATGGCTTTAATAAGGACCTGTATTTATCATGGTACACTCGCATCATCTGTAAAACGCGTGTATGTGAAACTATTGGCAAAGAGGCCTTCTTCCAAATATTTTCTACCTTTTTGGAAACTGCCTCTGCTATTTCAGAAAATGAAGGCTCCTTGTTATTCATCTGCTCCTTCACTAAATGTTTTGTGAACAGGTAATCTTTCATAATGCAGTTATAAGTTGGTAGTTGCATATCACTCATCTCACAAGGTACTTCAAATATGGCACACTTCATATGTTCTCTAGTGAAATGTTTATATTTAGTATTTGATGCCATAATATTTTTAAGAAAAATTCACAACCACAAAATATCCTGTAACATCAAAACATTATATAATTAATATATATAATATATTTTATAAGTATATATAATATATTATATAAATAAACTAAAATTATATAATACATTATAACAAGCATTTTATAATAAAATCAATATTATCTCTATATAAATCACTTTAAAATAAAGTTTTATAATATTCCGATCATATTAAAAAACTCTCCGATCAACTGAGCGACTAGGCCTACTACCTAAGAAGACAAGTGTTAACACACTGTTCTAATGACTCACAGAAAGAAATTCCTTCACACCAAAACCCTCCCCCACAACCCTCCCCAAACCCTCCCCCACAACATTCAGTGTAGTCTCAACATGACACAGTTACTCTAAATTGTGTTAACTTCAGCTCTCTTGTGGCAGCTGAAGATATTAAGCATATGAAAAGGCATTTTTATAAAACGAATTCCTATCATTTACGAATCTTAATCAAACTATTAGATAATTCTAAGATAATATTTTATAATAGTTTGACAAACCTAAAATAGAAGCATTTTTTCCTTTTTACACAAAATTGTGTTAAATTTAGCCCCATGGTGGCAGCTGAAAATTTTAAACAAATGAACTCATATTTTGGCAGGCATATTTCGTCCACAAAATGCAACTTTTGATCACTATTAGAACTTCATACTAGAAAAAAAGTATTTTTCGCTCCACCCTAATATATATATATATATATATATATATATATATATATTATATATATATATAAAAAACGTTCAATTATTTTTAAACATTAATAATAATGATAACGAAAACTTGTTGTATCGTTTATTATAAAAAATACTGACGACTTTAATAAATAAAACACGGAACTTTCTCACTCGATCTTATGAGTAACTTTGGTTTTAAAATTTGCCATTTTTCTGAACATTTTACGCTGGTTTGAACTGCCTGAAGCATGACGCTTTTAGCACTTTTTTTTTATTTTGACTCTTCCTGTCAGTTTTAGTCGCCGCCTGAATGAAGAGAGTAAGTTCTCTCGAAAAGCTTCGCTGTTTTTAGTGTTATCTCTTAATTTTTGGGGATTTTACTTAATTTATCCAATTTTACACAATTATTGTTTTTAATAATTGTGTGTGTGTGTGTGATATATATATATATGTGTGTGTGTGTGTGTGTGTGTGTGAAATAAACTATACCAACAAAGTACACAATGCATGACTGTACAATCATAAACTGAAAGCTACCTTTCTAAAAATAGGTAAATTAGCATATGAAACATAAGTTAGTCTAGTTACTAGTTAATATTACTAGTTGCCACAGAAGTACCATTCACTTTGTGTGAATTTTTGTCTAACTGTTTACACTTATACTACTAGATGGCAGCGAGTCAAGTTAACAATATATGTTCATAGTAGAAGGCTACACACCATTTTCCATAGCCATAGTATTCATTATGAAATGGAATTTAAATAGTTAATTTTTATTTAGAATTAAATTGTAAGTGAATAGTAAGTTAGTAACATCCTAACCATTCAAATATATCATAATAAAATTAATATTTTTAGTTTATATGCCTTTAAACTGACACTAATCAGTAGTAAAATTTTTAACTGCTTCCAAATAAAGCCATAACCCACTTTTTTTTTTTTACATTATTTACCCCTGGGGTTTTTTGGTGGGGTTTTTATTGCCAACCCTGGCGAAGATGAACTTAGAGAAACACTGAACAGCTAAATAACAGAATGAAATTCAGCACAAACCAAACCGATGAATAATTTTAGGAGTAATGATTTATTGTTTACAAATGTTAGTTCTTGCTTCTTTGACTGAGAGTAGCCCGAAATTTACAGAACATAATGAATTGTATGCTATACAAGCGTATTGATATCTAGTCAGACCACGCTTGTCCAAAATTTCATGCACTTGTTAAAAGGGAGGGAAAGCCACATATAGAACCGAAATTACGTCAGTTTCAAAAGAATACAAATACAAATGAGACACCAAACAGACAGCAACAGACCGGTTGATCCCGACGAGGCTGTTTGTTTAAGAATGAAGGTTAAAAGATGTAAAAAAAATTAAAGATAAGTGAAAGTTTTAAGACAAAGCAAAGAAGGGACGTTGAAAGGAAGGAAAGAAATTTAAAAATAAAGTGAAAATTTTAAAGTAAAGAGGAAGGAATCCGAGTGAAAATTCTACACTACATTTACGAGCTAACAAATGCTTCTAACTCGGAGTTTAAGGCAAGATAAGCATCTAGTCACTTTTTAAAGGACTCGACCGAGTTACTTTCAACTACAAGAATTAACTATACGATTGAAGAATTAATGTTTAGCTTCATTAGAATTAAAATGTTTACCCACTAATTTGAGATCATTACCGCGAGTTCTATCTGCATTTCTGAAGGTGAAATATTTTTCGGCGTTGACATTATCAAAACCTTAATCATTTTAAACACCTGGATTAAATCTCATCGAAGAAGCCTTTTCACGAGTGAAAATAGATTTAACGTTTAAGTCTAGAAATCATCTTAGTAGCTCGTTGCTACACTCTCTCCATTCAGTCTGTGTCAGGTCGTAAATATGGGAACCAGAACTGAAAGCAGTATTTCAGGTGAGGGCGTAGTAATAGTAAGGAATTATACAATGTTACCATTGTTTTCTCCACCTTAAATTCAAATGATCTACCAATATATCCTAAGATTCTATTTGCTTTTCTAACAACATCGATACATTGATTACTCGGTTTAAGAGTGTCGGCAACAATAATACCTAAATCTTTCTCTTCCGTAACACTCGTTAGTGTTTTGTCGCGCTTAAAATACTTTTCTTTAACATTGTTTCTACCGATATGCATCGTTTACATTTATCTATACTAGTACAGTTCCCGTCGCTTCGCTGACGGTTAGACAGGCTAAACTACAGAAAAGAACGCAGCCGTGAAAATTTTGAGCTTCACATTGTTTCAAGATTTCTGAATCTGAACTATAGAAAAGAACACAGTCATGAAAATCTTGAACTTATATTATATAAATAATTTCTGAAAGTGTGGTTAGCATAAGTTTGCAAATTAAAATTAATGTGGTATCAGACGAAATTTAACGAAGAGGTAAAGAATACAAACAATTTAATAATCAATATGTTAGAACCATCATTGCATTTAATCACTACATAATACCTATATTACAATATTTGCATTCATCCAAATGTACGATGATATATCTTATAAGTATATTTACACTATTTACATTTTACTTTAGACAATTTCTCTGTAAACAACGTTTCTTGTGAGTTTCTTGTCTTCATTATTGCGTCTCCGTTTTCCTCTGGTCCTGGTGTGGGTAAATTCTTTTTGGTCAGCAAAGATCCTCAGGCTTGCAGGATCGCCCACTCTGCTAGTAGCAACGTATAATTGGCCGTGTGTGAACACTGGATTAGGGAGATATATTCCGCATTTAGTTAAACTCTGTCCCTGACTCTTGTTAATTGACATCACAAAAGCTGGCCTGACTGGAAATTGGCGTCTTCTCAATGTGAATGGCAAATCTGTGTCAGACGGCTGCAGGATGATGCGGGGAATTAACAACACTCGTCCTGCGTCGACTCCGGTCAGTTTGCTGGTAGCTATATAGTTAGCAGAGTCTCGGTAGCGGCCAAGACAGTGTAGCGAGTGCCGTTGCAGTTGCCGTTCCTGTGATCCAGATTTCTCAACAGCATTATTGGTGCACCGATCTTGAGTTTGATGATGTGCGGAGGCAAACCACTTATGTTCAGTGAATTAAGAAATTCCGGAGGATACAGTGCGGCCTGGTCGTCATCAGCAACCGAATCTACACTTCTTAGTATGATCAATTTTCCAGGGAGCTTATTCATTATTTCATCGTTCAGTTTGTCAACTTCATTATTTGTTGTTGTTAAAATTGCTCTTGATGACATCCATGGCTCGTTGTTGAAGTTCAACTCCAAATCTTCATATACATGTTGAATCAACTCTTCTTTAGAATTAACGGTTAGAAAGGAGGGAATTTCAATAGTATCGGTGTATGGAGCCTCAAGAATTGTCGGAATTCTGCCTTCACCGAGTTGTAGCAGCCAATCAGCATGGCGGTTCAGTCGTACATGTGAAGGAACATCATCATTATTCAGACAATTTACGACTCTCATATTGGTCTTCAAGTGAAAAATTTCACAGTGGTTCCAAATGGGAGACTTCTTCATGCACGCATTGATCAGTGTAGGTCGTTGAGCTCTGCGTAAAACAGGAAGAATCTGGCGAAAATCTCCTCCAAGGACTAACAATTTCCCACCAAGTAGTTGATCAATTTTTGGCTACTCGAGTAACTTATTAATATCACCTTGAAGCTGCAAACGTTCTGCCACTGATTTTTTTCGTCCCCCTAGTTTGGTATCATCCACAAATTTTGAAATTATACCCTTATTTGCTATCTCGATGTCGCTGATATAAGTAATAAAAAAAACTGGTCCCAGAACTGATCCTTGAGGCACGCCGCAGTTAGACGCTTTGCCATTAATGACCACTCTTTGTTTACGTGCACTTAGCCAATTTTCAATCCATTTGAAAACATTACCATCAATTCCGTGAGAATGAAGTTTAGTTAATAATCTCTTGTTGGTCATTTTATGAAACGCCTTTTGAAAATCGAAATATAAAACATTTACTGTTTTACTCTCGTTATATAAATTTACAATATAATTAAAGAAGTCGAGCAAATCAGTAGGACAAGAACGATTACGTCGAAATCCGTGTCGAAAATCTTCGAATAAATTAAATTATTCATTTCTAAGTGATTAACTATTTTGTTCCGAACGATCGTCTCCATGAGCTTACCAACTACTGAAGTCAGACTAATAGAACGATAATTTCCTGGAAATGATTTGTCCCCTTTTTTAAATACACTGGTCAACACTCAACAAGGATTTTGTTTCCTCAGCAAGATTTTGTGATTCCAGCCTGGAAGAGCTGGATGTATGGAATAGAAGAAATATTGATGAAGCACAACATCCCAAATATCAATGAATTGCGAGAAATATGAGTGTTCGAAGATCAACTGGAATGGAGAAGAATGCTAACCCAACTGATAGGCTAACTGCCTATCTGGAAGAAGAAGAAGAAACTCAACACAAACTGTACTAATTGGTGTGAAGGAGTGTGCCTCTGAGTGAGAGAATGCGGCTGAATGACAGGCATTTTCCTGGGGTCTATATTCAAGTTGTAATCAAGAAATAACAAAAACTAATGAAGTGCGTTGAAATAAACATGTCCACACGACAAAATAGAACAGATTGCATTATACAGGGTGTGCATAGTCAGGATCTATTTTTGTGAAGCACTTGGAAATTATATGGAATTAAATCATAAAATGATAAAGTGGTAACATTTATTAAATAATTAAGAGTAGGATTCGACGTGACGCCCGTCAGTATCCCTGCACAGCTCAAATCGTTCCGCAGCATTTCTAAACACATTCTGGAGCAGTTGCGGGGTTATGTTATCTGCAGCAGTTCGTATACGTGTACGTAAGTTTTCAAGACTCGTAATCTTCGTCTGATAGACGTGCGACTCGATAAAGCCCCATGCAAAGAAATCTAAAGGGTTAAATCTGGTCATCTCGCTGGCCAAGGTATGTTGCTTCCGCGTCCGATCCAGCGATTTGGAAAACGTCCATTTAGATAATCCTGAACAATTTTGGCATAGTGACAAGGAGCACCATCATGTTGATAGACGACGAGGATAGGATTGTTAGTACCGTCGTCTATCAACATGATGGTGCTCCTTGTCACTATGCCAAAATTGTTCAGGATTATCTAAATGGACGTTTTCCAAATCGCTGGATCGGACGCGGAAGCAACAGACCTTGGCCAGCGAGATCACCAGATTTAACCCTTTAGATTTCTTTGCATGGAGCTTTATCAAATCACACGTCTATCAGACGAAGATTACGAGTCTTGAAAACTTACGTACAAGTATACGAACTGCTGCAGATAACATAACCCCGCAAATGCTCCAGAATGTGTTTAGAAATGCTGCGGAACGATTTGAGCTGTGCAGGGATACTGATGGGCGTCACGTCGAATCCTACTCTTAATTATTTAATAAATGTTACCACTTTATCATTTTATGATTGAATTCCATATAATTTCCAAGTGCTTCACAAAAATAGATCCTGACTATGTACACCCTGTACTGTGTACTCGGATAGCAAAAACACATAAAATAAGGTACAGCTACAATAAAATATACACATCACTACATAAAAAAAAACATTAAATACTGTACTGTGTGTGTAATATATATATATATATGTCCACGATTTAATATACGACGAGTGCGGTTTATGGAGAGTTTATTGTATTTGGCAGTTAAGTTAAAATCAAATAAAGAAATTCTACTGTAAATATTAAATATCAGGGAATTCAGTTAGGCTTCATGTGGTATGTTGGAACGGGACTAAATCCAAAATAAGTTTAATTTTCGTTTAATTTAAATTTCAAATGGACAAAAAACAGTTGCCAAAAGAAGGATGAATTAGTTCTAAAAACTGATGAAATTCCGCCAATCTGTGGAAAAAAACAGCGGAAAGTTGTGCTTCAAAAGAGCGGCTGTGGCCGACGGAAGGATTTTCTAAGAAGTGGTGGAAATACGGCTTTTTGTGCAGTGAAACCATAAGATAAGGTAAAAATTAATAATTGAGCTTCACATCCAAAGCGAGTGAGACAAAATTTGTGAAGCTGCACCAAGAATGTAAGTGGCTCGTGAGCTTAAAGTAAATATTAAGGTTTCACTGGCTGCAAGAGGCTCATATCCTGAAATGGGTGTATGGGCAGAATGGTATTGTGTAAAATGTAAAACTTTCCATCTTATTTCTCCATTCTGAGTTCATTCCCATATATATATATATATATATATATATATATATATATACTTATATATACACTCGGGCTACGTCGTTAACACGTCGCAACACCAGTTTCAGTTAGATCAGAGAGATTAAAACGACGTTAGATCTGTTCAGTAGTTGGATTGGATGATCCTTCTCTTCGGTTAGATGATGTAGCGACCCGTAGATAACCTTTGCCGTTACTAAGGAGGTTAAACAACCCAAAACATCATAACTACCATGAACTGCGACATTAGTTTGAATTTAAAGATATAATTTCGAGTAAAATCTTAAAACAGTAAAATTAATACAAAATTTTGGTTGAATTTTACAGTAAAAGTTTGGATTGTTTTTGTTTTGATCGGGGGGGGGGGTAACCTCCTTCGCAACATCTAAGACCAAGGGGACCTACGTATAAAAAAAGGTATCTGCATTTAAGATTCAACGTTTTAGTTTATCAAGTGAATAAATCAGACGGTAAAAGACCGCATGCGATTCTCTCAATCTGAAGCGAAATTTACTTTTTAAAAGTGATGCCAAATGCCTCTCCTCTCAAATACCATAAAAGATAACAAAAAGGTGAGCAAACACAAAAGGAAGAAGAGGAAGAGTAAAAGAAGATGAAGAAAAAGAAGAGGAGTAGGAAGAAGAAGAAGAAGAAGGAGCAAAGAAGAAGAAGTAGTAAAGGAGGAGGAAGGAGAAAAAGAAAAGGAGGAGGAAGAAACACAAAAGGAAGCGGAAGAAATAAAGGAGGAAGGAGAAAAAGAAAAGGAGGAGGAAGACGAAGAAGAAGAAGAAGCAAAGAGAAAGAAGAAGTAAACGAGGAGAAAGGAGAAGAAAAAGAAGAGGAAGAAGAAATAAAGGAGGAAAAAGAAGAAAAAAGAGGAAGAAGTAGTACAAGAGGAAGAGGAAGAAGAGAAGGAAGAGGAGGAAGAAGAAGAGAAGGAAGAGGAGGAAGAAGAATAAAAAGCAGAACAAGAAGAAAACGAAGAAAAGTCGGAGAAAGAAGCAGAAACAACAACAAGAGAGAAGGAAAAAGACTAATCCTTACCCTTTGGAGTCGTCCTGCTTGGAAAAGTGCTTTAATTCATGATCCTTCATTATGTCATCTTTTCAACGAATTTCAGTTTTGTTTTATTCCTTGGAAAAGATCCTTTTTTACCTTTTCCTTTCTATGGAAAAGGAGATAAATATGCGAATTATTCACTTGTCAAACTCCTTCAGAAAAAAAAAAAGTCTCAGACAGAATTTTTTAACTTTTTCCTACTTTTTACTTCTTCCACCTTTTTAGTGAAGAGTTACTTTTAAGTTCATTGTGTCTCTCTCTCTCTCTCCTTTTGATAGGCATCATTCTTTTGTTAAACTCTTCTTATCTCTTCTCTACACTTTTTTATCTCTCAAATTGAAGCAGAAAGGATATATATAATATATATATATATATATATATATATACTTTTTTTTTATATACGTGCGTATGCATTCTTTAACTGGATGAAGGGATCTTCACTTTTTCCTCACATACAATCAAAAATATAAAAGTGTATATTTCGTATTTTTTAAAGTAGGAGTGTATATATATATATATATATAATATATATATATATATATATATATATATATATATATATATATATATATATATATATATATATATAGCTCACGGTGTTCAAAAATAAGTCGTGAAGAAACTGCAAAAAATGTTAACAATATACGTTTCCCATGCAGAATTTTTAATGTTTTGGGGCAAATTTAAAATGGTCCGATACATGAACTATCAAGTGTGATTTATCATGTAATAATTTGTTGTAATAAATGTATAATAAATTTGGTAACTCTTTACACAGTTGCTTTTGGAACACCCTGTATGTCTGTACATGATGTTTTGCTTTTCAGCGTGTTTAAAACATTTCAGTAAAAATAGCGTAGATTTTTTTTTTAAACTAATTTCGTTATTGCTTTTCACTTCTTTATTTATAACGTCAAGGTTCTATGACTTCGAACGAGTTTTACATAAACTCTTTATGACGGGAATCAACTCCTTCCAACACCTCTCTTCAACTCCTTCCAACACCTCTCTTCAACTCCTTCCAAAACCTCTCTTCAACTCTCTCGCAATCTAAAGGAAGAAAATTCCTTGGTTAAAACAAGTAAATATGTGGTTAACTATTTGCACACCGTGCCAAATGGTTGATATAACTAAACTATAGTTAAATCACCCGTTCTGTTTTCATCAGAACAGTAAGAATGATAACTGCAGTTATACTGCAGTTGGAATTACCATGTAGTATCGTTGCAATGACTACAGTATGTTGTACTGTGTGCAAATATTTAGTTATTTTATCTACAAATTTTTCTCCATCGTATGTTTACGCATCACTGATAGCTTTTCACGGGATTATGACGTCTGATCAACTTGACATTCTATCGACGAGTATATTGTGAGTTAGATTAAGTTGGATTAGGTTACGCTAGGTTAGGTTAGCATAGGTTAGGTTACGCTAATTTTTTAGTGTTGATGTTATGGTCTTCTTATTCCGATAAGTAGGGGTCCGCTTTTCAAGTAAGGCAACCTAGATTATACCTCGCCTAAATACATGTTTTCGGAAAAAAGTTCGCCTAGAAACAATTTAAAAAGCATAAAAAATTACTAATTGGTATTATTCTATTTTTCTTTGGATAGTTTATTCTTTGTGATGACACTAGTAAAATTTCAAAAACAAAACCCAATCGATACTAATTAGCAATTTTTTTTTATGCTTTTAATAATCTTACGTTTCTCGGGGAACATTTTACCGAAACTGTACGTTTTGTAACATTATTGTACAGTATATACTGTAAATTCTGTAACTGTTTAGCAGCTTATTATTGTTATTAAATATATGCATTACAGTTGCTTCATATCCGTACAGTGACTTAAACAGTTTACATTCACGTCGCTAATTTAATGTCTGGCTTTCCTATATCCATAGGCGGATCCAGGGGTAGGGCCAGGGGGCTTAATTGAATTAACGTGGACATAAGCATTCAAACGTTTTACCTAATTTCGTTTAACCAGGATGTATGGGGCCTCCAAATTAAGCTCCGTTGCTTTAATTAAGCCCCCTGAGTCCCACCCCTCTGGATCCGCCTATGCCTATATCATTCTCACCAAATGCGATTTCGAGTATGGATAAGTTATCACTCTAGAGGAAAGTTGATAAATAATTCAGTGTTTCTTATTAATTAAACATTTAAAATAGAGCAAAAAATAATATAAAATAATTTCCCGTCATTTGAAATATTTAAAATAATACAAAATATTTAATCAAATACCAACCTCTCGTTTGAGCGTTACGCTATATTATAGGTCCTCTGATTAAAATCATCTTCCTCAGTCCGTCTGTCTCACAGCTAGAGAAAGAAGGAGCTATATATGATTAGTAACGAAGGTTGTCGAAAATTTTGATCCGTGTAAAGAGGTTATCGCAACCCCTCTCTGTCACACCTCCTTCAGTATGAACCGAATCTACAGCCGATTCTACTTCGCTCCTCACCATTCTGCATAAGGTCAAGAGCTAGCACAGCGCCGCTGTTCTGCATATTCATGGAGTGCATTTATGCTCAGCACAAAGGCAATGAACGACATGAAACAATACAAAATTCAAATGAACCCGCTGCCAAGAATATTTGTTAAACATTAAAAAAAGTCACTAACAAAATTCTTTGAAACGAGTCGCCAAGAATTTTTCACGTGCAATATTTTTCAAGTACTTTAAACAATAAACATACATACATACATGCGTCCTTATATATACAGGGTGGGCCGAAAGTCTGGATCCATAGGAAAATATTTATTTTAATACATAAATTACAACAAATGGTAAATACTTAAAATGAATATCAACTTTAACTCGTAAATGCGTATCCGTGATACGTCCAGTGGTTCGTACTCCAGTATAAATACTCAAATACTTTTTTATTCAGCCCAGAAATGGCTTCGAATCTAACAATAGAAGACCGGGTAGAACTTGTGCTCATGTACGCAAGACAGGGCGCTACACACAGAGAAGTTGCTACCGAATTCAATAGAAATCATCCTGATAAGCATCCAGTAACACATGCGACTGTTGGCAAGTTGTTTAAACGTTTCAAAGAAACAGGAAGTGTACATGATCGACGGCGTTCTGGTCGTCCAAAACTGCAACTGATGAAAATACCTCTGCAATGGTATGTGAAACTTTAACGAATAGTCCAGTAAAGTCAACAAGAAGATTATCAAATGAAACACGCATCTTGAGAATGTCAATTCGAAGAATTATTAAACATCATAAATTCCATCCCTAAGTGTCTCGATGTCAGAGGCCGCCAATTTGAGCATTTGTTATAATTTGTTGTTTATACTGGAGTACGAACCACTGTACAGTATCACGGATACGCATTACGAGTTAAAGTTGATATTCATTTAAATATTTACCATTGTTGTAATTTATGTATTAAAATAAATATTTTCCTATGGATCCAGACTTTCGGCCCACCCTGTATATATATAACAATGAATATTTTCACGCATAGGAAAAGTACAGTTACTTCGCTATGATGCGTAAAAAAAACGCAAGTACAATATAAGCTTATATATATATAGATATATATATATATATATATATATATAATATATATATATATATATATATATATATAATATACACATGCATAGCAACTACTCCTTAATCTACAGAAAGTAATTACTTAAAAGAAAATCTTCCATATTATACGCGTCTGACGCTCAGCCATTTTTAAATGCCAAGTCACGTATTATGCAAATACATGAGAAATACGACCTCCTTTGTAATTACACTAAACTTAAAGGGAACCTAAATCAAATTCTTATTATTAATAATAATGAAACTAAAAACAGTGTATAAAAACATTACCAAAATTTAGTTGAAAGTTTTTTATGCGAGTACAGTAATTTGAATTCTTAATTAGGTTATGTAAAAGTCGGCTATTCTGGGGGGCCTAAATTAGCTCTTAGATCTGTATCATTTTCTATCCCAGGATAAAAAGATGCTCCCGGGAACAGAATCACTGGTTGGGGATTGCAACAACGATCTTTGGAGCTGTTTTTTTTATTCCAAAACTTATCAGCAAACAGGAACAAAAACGCGGTAATGATTCAGGATTTAATTTCGTGGTGTGTAATTTCAGACTTTTAGTCATTTACCAAGTGATATTTATCGTGAGATTGTAAAAATCTCTCTCTCTCTCTCTCTCTCTCTCTCTCTCTCTCTCTCTCTCTCTCTCTCTCTCTCCCCTTTGTGTGTGTATATATATTATATACATATACAGTGTGGGGGAAAGTCAAGAAACTTGGAACTATGTTTTTCAATGCAAATATACATATATATTTGCATTGAAAAGCATAGTTCCTATGTTTCCTGACTTTTGTCCTACCCTGTATAAGTCATGACGAAAAGGTTAGAACGAAACAAAGTTTTCAGGAAATACATTTTAATTGTGAGTTTAATATTTACTTTGTCCTCCTGGATTACCTTCATTGTCCATGCACAGTGGACACAATTTCAGGTCAATGTTGCAGTACCAAATTGTTTTTATAGCAAATAAAGACCTTCGTGCATGATTCTGACTTCTTTTTAGGACTCCCAGTTTCAAAAGTTTCCACAGGTTCTCAATTGGAATGATGTCGCAGGAAAGTTACCGGGTCATTCCATAGTTGAAATCCGGCTTTTCCTAAACCATTCTTTACCAGTTTTAGCTGTGTGACCAGGCACACTATCCTTTTGGAACGCCTCCTACGTTGTTCTCAGAGCATGTTGTTCGAGGATGTTTAAGTATAGACACGGGAACTCACGCCCGTATCTTCTGGACAAAACCAGTTTCCCCATGTTCGAGGTGCCAAAAAACATCTTCCAAACCATCGCTTTTTGGATTGTGTTTCATTGTAACAACACAGTATTTTGGAATAACGTAGTTGACTGGATAAATACCTGACATAGAAATGATCCTCTCCAAACTGCAGGATTACACCCTCGTCGTTTAAAAAAAAAAACCCTCTAGTTTATCGTTCAGTGATTTAATCAACATACTTCTTTTCAAAAGGAGGACGCTTCTTCCCCTTTTCATTTAGGAGTGATTTTTTTCGCTGGTCTTCTTGCTACTGAATTCCTCTCATTCTGAAACCTCCGTCGAGTTATTCTTCTACTGACTGACGCAGGGAATCCCTGCTTTTGGACACTACTGAGGAAGGGATTAAAATTAAGATAATATTAAAATAACTGAATTTTACATAGAATGAAATAGGTTGCGTGTCAGGGTTAAAAAGTGCCACGTCGACAGAGACATATACTCGTACATAGACTTGGCGCTTTTTAACTCTGACACGCAAATGTAGAAGCTTTGTATTTTATATCATTATTTAAAATACAGTCCGAGAAATTTTCATCAACTGCAAATAATAATCATATTGTAATTATTTCTTTCGGCGTGTAACTACTTGTAACATTTGAGGTAACCTTTAACGAATCCTCAAAAGTTCTCTTCATTATATACAGAGGGGTTGACAAAAGTAAATAGACACCTTTTGTTTTTTTCCAACTTTTTTTTATTTGATTATAAAAATCAATAAGTAATAAATTAATTCGATAAATATATTCAAAATCGTGTTCCTTTTTCCCATTTCCATTTATTGATTCAATAAATTCGTTATTATTTATTTATATTATTTATTTATTTATTTATTGTTATTTTTAATCATATCAAAATATTTTGGAAAAAAACGAAATTGACAATTTACTTTTGCCATTCCTCTGTACTTTTAAATATAATCGTAACTAGAAATTACTATATATATATATATTATATATATATATTATATATATATATATATATATGAATCGTTAAGGAATTAAGATTATCATTCTTTTGAAGTGTATTCATTGCTAACATGAAAGTATGGTACCATCTAGGAAGCTCATTTCCCCACTACGTTGCGGTGAGTGTGCCCCAAGGATCACCTGAACCAGAGCGGAAATAGGGTGGGTGGCCGGCCCAACCCCACCCGATGCCAGTAATTGGGAACGAACTCAGTGCCTCACCGCCCAGAACCTCACCGCCCAGAACCTCACCGCCCAGAACCTCACCGCCCAGAACCTCACACCGAAACCACTGAGCTAACGAGCACCCTAACATGAAAGTAATGCAAGTGGTGTTAAGTGATTATTCTCAATAAACGAGAAGTTGAATTAAAGAACCCACTCTAATAGACAGAGTTTATTTCCACAACAGTTTCGATGCCCACTGGCCTCCTCTTCACGTAGAAAAAAGTGAAGTTTTTTTGCATTGAATTAAAGAAATATAATCCCAATAAGTTAGGGATTTATTAGAAGCAGAAGCTTTCGCCCTTTTCAGACCTTCATAAAGAACAAAGAATATATATACAGGGTGATGCATAAATGTGTTTCATAAATCGCAGGGTTCCCTTTAAAATGACACCTGATGAAGATCTTAGACTAAAGAGATTCAAAGCTTGCGCTTCGAGAAAATCAATTTCTAATTGTGGCTTTATTCCCTTAATGTAAATAATACTAAGAGCGGATTCTGGATAAGTGAGTCAATAGCTGATAGTTAATTAAATTGCTAAGATTTTTTATTTCAAAATGTTGCATTATATATATATATATATATATATAATTATATATATATATATATATATATATATATATATTATATCCTGATTTGTTTCGTATAAATTCTGAGGAGTCGAGTGTAGGTCAATCTTCAACCGTCGTTCAGACCTTCATAAAGAACAAAGAATATATATACAGGGTGATGCATAAATGTGTTTCATAAATCGCAGGGTGTATTCTTGAGACAAAAGTAAAGAAAAAAGACCATATAAACATAGGTCGAAAAACCCGTAGGTTTCGAGCTATGGCACGCGACAGAAAAATGAAACTCCAAAAGATTTTTTACATTTTACACTTTTGCTTCATTAAAGTAAATGTTCGAAATTCTTTCCTACTTCTTATGATTATTATTGTTGGGTCATTTAAAAATCCTAGTTTATGTTACAAAAATCCGAGCACGTGATGAATTGTGGCAACGAATTCGAGATACTCCAGGAATTTTTGAGTGTATCAAACAATCTCTGGTGCGACGTGCTGAGGAATGCATTCAAGAAGTAGGAAAGAATTTCGAACATTTACTTTAATAAAGCAAATGTATCACGCTGTGTATTTGCATAAAATATAAAAAATCTTTTGGAGTTTCATTCTCTGTCGCGTGCTATAAGCTCGAAACCTACGGGTTTCTCGACCTATGTTTATATGGTCTTTTTTCTTTACTTTTGTTTTCAAGAATACGTCCTGCGATTTATGAAACACATTTATGCATCACCGTGTGTATATATATATATATACTGTATATATGTGGGTGTGTATATATATATATATACTGGAACGCCCGTTGTGCCTTGCAGGCTTGACCTTTTTTTTATGCAAGACGGAGGGGCTAAGGGCGAGCGCCCGCAAAAATGCCCCTCTCCTAATAGAAGAAGAAGGAGAAGGAGAACGCCAAATTCAAGATCCAGAATGATGCCATTTCTTTTCAATTTTGAAAAGATTGTGTAGTGTGTGAGATGCATGTGTGTGTTTGATAGCACGCTGGACTCCCCCCCCCCCGCACCAAAGGGCAAATGAGACGAGGAAAAAGATTGGCTAAGGTGGACAGTCACAGAAGAAACGGGAGTTCCAGCACTCCCTGTCACCCGCTTAACGTCTCCCCCCCCCCTTCTCTCCGGAGTACTTCCTCGGTCGATTGGTGTCTACAATCTCCTACTGGGAGGGGCGAGTGTGTTCCTAAAACCTCCCCTGGTTCTCCCTTAATACGTAAACTAAATTTGGTGCAGATTACCCGAGCCGTTTAGACGTGTAGAAACGAACAAACAAACATCATCATCATCATCATCATTATAACCTTCCCCACTCCCCACTCCCTACATATAATTTCCCCCCTTAAAATTCTGTGCATAAAACTTTTTAGAGAAACTATTCTAGAAGGATGTTGTCACGTAAAATTGATATGATGGTTGCGTAAGGTTCGTCTATCTATAAATCAAACAAAAAACTTTGCGCGCTTTCGAGCGGAGATGTACCGTCATTTTTTTTTGTTTGTGTGTATGTGTATATGATACGTTTATACGTTAACCTTTTCAGAACGGAGAATTATGAATGACGTTTGTTTATCTGCAATAAAATCTCATTGAAGGCGACAAAAATATCTATGGAATCTATTAATTTAAAGAGAACTTTTTTTTTTATAAAATTTACGCGGTGTATATTAGATATAAAATAGTTTATATATATATATACAGTATATACACACTTTGGTTAGCTTCCGCCAGAATTGTTCATTATGACGAAGGTCAAGCTTTTCACTCCACCTTAGACCTACAGTTTAACGTGGAATCCGAACCACGCCCCACCAGCAGCCCAGCATCTTAACCACTAGGCCACCCAGGGTACCAATTTATCTACCAACCACTTTCTTTATTGTGTGGAAGGATGAACAGCTGGGTTTTGCTGCGCGCCAGCTACCGTCACCGGGTCTCGAACCCGGGGCCGATAAATTCGTAGTCAGCGACGCTAACCACTACACTACCGAGGCGCATTAATATATATATAATATATATATATATATATATATATACACGCTTGATTATATACATAATCTAAATTTACTTAAAAACTGTGAAGATGTTAAATTAATTATAATTACCTGTATCTGTATATTAAAATATCGGTCCCTATATACACACCACAGTTCTCTTACCTAATACGAGCGTATCTATGCGTACCTCATTTAATGCCTTTCAATGAATATCAGATAAGCTTTCGATATCATTTGTAATCCTTTCATCAGAGCTCCGTCTTGTCTTTTCAATTATGCATAATGTTATCAGTTCCAAGGGACAGCTATAGGACGTAAGAACGCTGGTGAGAGAGAGAGAGAGAGATACGAAATGAGTCTTCTCAAGGACCTGAAAAAATGTCCGCAGTCCGGTTCAATTTCGTTTAACTATTAATTATATAATTCAAATTTAAAATGATTTTTTATGAACTTCAAACTATTAATTCATTTTCTTACGCTAAGTTTTGTTTCATTTTAGAAATATTCCTTTTTTTTTCTTTTTAGAATAAAAATCGTCATAGCTTTTATTTGAAAATGATTTATTAATTTTGATTAATTCAACTGCAATAAAACGATTTGTATAAATTCCCTTCATGCAGTCGATCAGTAATATTTAGTTACTCGAAAGAGTTAACTGTAGGCTTAATATAATGTTATACTCTTATAGCTAATGGCCACGGTGTGTAAAACCGTGAGAAAAAGACCTCCACCTTTTCCTCACGAGTCCATCTCATTTCCATATTAGCCATTGCGTGTTATTGTACAGTGCTTACAAGAAGTCTCACGCCTCTGTCTCGTCCCAAGCTCGTCTGTTAGGTATAAAATGGGCAGTCCTTATGGCAGCGGAGGTGTGTTCGGATTGGTGCACATAACTGCTCTAACCCAATCAATGACGTCCATTATTACGTCACTTCTGCTACATTTTAGTGTTTAAAATACAAATGATTAAGAAGCAGAATGAGCAAGTTTCGGGATGTTGGGATGGTTATGGAGCAATCCTAGTCATCATAATATTAGCTGGGCATTACATTATACCGTCTCAATATATACTGTAGACAATAGAGAACGACTAATCGACAAATATCCCAAATCATGGCATGATACCTAAGTTATTTTGACGCAGGTCTAAATTATTTGCTCAAATGCAATGATTGATATTAAGTAATTGTTGGGAATTGTTGTCAATATTGTTGTTTGTGATACATATCCTACGTGAAGAATCTAATGACCAAATTCTCAGTGAACCTCTCACGTGCTCGCATTTCGAGGAAGTCACGGTCGTCTCACTAATAGATAGTTTATCCATTGTTTTAAGTGGTAACCTATTCCATCTTATGAAAGTCATTAGTCTAAAGCAAGACTGGTGGGCCGTGAATCAAAGGAATTTGCATTTGATTTGTTCATCGTAATTATTACATAATATAGTATACTGTATATAATAGTATATAAGAGTTTATTGGTAGCATATCATATGACAATTCCCATAAACATGTGATGGCCTCGATGTTGCCAGTTTTTTTTTTTCCTGAAATTATACCTTCTCATAGTTTGTTTCAACAATGCATATATTATCATCTCCACGAGCGTAGACATTTCAAGAAAAGATTCTAACTAAGGATAAGTAAAGTTCTTTCATGGTCACAATATATACTTTTATAGATGTCAAACATAAAATATAATAAAATTCTATATTAACATAAATATATATTCGATACACATTTACGTCATGGCTTTAACATCAGTATTTCGTATAGCTTCCTCAAGCATCAATAATTTCTTGCAATCGTTGCGGCATAGAAGAGGCCAGATTGTAGGGAATGTTTGGTGTTCGGGGTAAGCTCTCCCAACTATTCCTCGTGTGAGCTAAAAGTGCTTCAAATGTTCTTTCATTGCGTTGCTCCCATTCGTTAATCATTATTGTCCAAAGGTTTTCAATCGGATTCATATTAGGAGAACGTGGTGGCAGAATTAGATTAATAATCTCTGGGTGATCTTCGTACCACGCTCTCACAACGTTACTCCTATGAATGGGACTGTTATCTTCCATTAAGTAAAATGGTTCCGGCGCTGGAACCAGATACGCACGAACACTTGGTAGCAGCACCTCTTCTAGTATCTGGCAATATTGCTGTCCAGTAAAGCGTCCATCTACTTGAGTCAATTCTCCGACACCATAGCCAGACATCCAGAACCCACACACCGAGATTGATGTGACCACTACGTTTGCTCGGGAAAACATTTCCTTCTTCATAGCGTTTTCCGCGCTGCCTCCAACAATGCAGGGAACCATGACTATCTGTTGAAAATGTTTTTTCGTCACAGTACACAACTTTTCTCCAGAATTCTTCCTCCTGCGGCAAGTATTGCAAGGCAAATCCCATCCGTGCCTCTTTATGCTCAATCGTCAATGCAGGTTTTATAGCTGGACGGCGAGAAAAATACCCTGCCTCGTGAAGTCTGTTGTTCACTGTATTTGCGCTACAACGAAGGTTCAGGTGTCTGTAAATATGCGTCGCTGGAACAAACGGATGCTCTCTGGCATGATTAACAATTGCAGCATCTTCCTCTTGAGATGTTGAACGCGGAGGACCAGACCTCGGCAAAGTAGCGATTGAGTTTTCTGCTTCATACCGATGAATCCACCGTTCCACAGTGCTTCGATGAACGTCTAGTCGTCTTGATATTTCTCTTATTGGCACACCATATTCATGCAATGTCACCATTGCTCCCCGCATTGCCTGGGCGTCTCGTGGTGCACTGACGGCCTTTCCATCTTTGTGTAAATGGCTTATGTGAAGCGAGCTGGGACGATAAAGGAAATGAGGATACCATGCACCCCTTCTGAAATTGATTTCGGTTGTGAAGGGCACCAACACTTCGAATGGTAATAATAATCAGCCAATTTTATTTTGTTGAACATATGCAAAAAAAATTCGTCTTAAAAGCCAAAGATCCAAAGATTGTCAGCAATAGTTTATACCCCAACTGAATATAGTCAGCCATCAACAGTATAATCATATTTTATTTCCATAACTACTCATGACTACTCTGTCATAGTAAATAACCTTATTATGACTTAGGTAGTAGTGGTAATTCAGTGCGTCTAAGACCAGACTCTTCTGTTTCTGTCAATTCATTGTTAGTTTAAGGTATTTTGCTCTTTGTCTTTCTAGGTGTAGGGCATTAAAATAAATATTTGAGTTGTGTTTAGCATTTCATATGAATTTCTCTCCTCTCCTTTAACACATCCCCGCGTTCATTTTAGCCCCCTCTCTCCCTTTCCTCCTCCCTTCGTAATTCTCCACCCACCCTCGTTTCCTTCGACATAGCAACGCTTACCTCCATCCTCATTCCACTTCCTTCATTAAACCTATTATCGCTTTTCCCTGTCCCTTCCTTCCATCCTTCAATGCCAGCGTTCTTAAACCTAGCACATAAATTATATAATATGGAATCTAACACCTTAGATCTCTACGCATTCATATTACTTGAAGACGCCTGTGTCTTAGGGGAATCTAAGTGTTGAGAGTGGGCTTGAGGGGTAGTCTATAGATTATTACAGATGACCTTGAACGCTCCAACTATTTAAAAATGATTATTTATTACGCACATCATATGGCATAATACACACATGAATATAAGTATCTCTTACACTATAGGAATGGAATTGAATCCAACCAGAGTTAAAAAGTCGCAAAATATGATAGATTAGTTTGTATTAAGAGGTTACTAAGAGAAAAGGATTTGGGATAGAGCGGAAGGCAGAGAGTATATTTTCTCCGAGTTTCGGTTATTATTAACGTTATATGGATACATTGCCGATGTCCCTGCTGAACACCTCTGATGGGATGCGGTGTGATCATAGAGAGAGAGAGAGAGAGAGAGAGAGAGAGAGAGAGAGAGAGAGAGAGAGAGAGAGAGAGAGAGATTTTAAATCACACCTTTTAAATGGTTTCTGGGTAAGGGCTTCACGTATGTTATTTTAGTCCAGGGTAGTTTATGTGGAGGTGTTAACGTAACTTGCACTTGGGACTGTTAATTGTAAGACAACTACCATAGCTGGGACTGAGACACGTTATCCCCTGCATACTCTATATATATCTATATACAGTATGTCTCTATATATAAATAGATAGAGTGATCAACACAAACATAATGTGGACGTTATTGATGGGGTTAGAGCAATTATGTGCACCAATCCGAACACACCTCCGCTGCCATAAGGACCGCCCATTTTATACCTAACAGACTAGCTTGGGACGAGACAGAGGCGTGAGACTTCTTGTAAGCACTGTACCTGCAACAAAAAAAGGGTCCCAAAACAAGACTTCAATTTGAACATTTGTTATAGTTTAATGTATTACTTTTGTAAATTTAATTTAAAGTAAATTTTCCAATGAGACCGGACTTATGGAACACCCTGTATTATACTGAATGTGGCTTATTTTCGAATTCAATTTGTAGTAATGGAGAACATTCACATCACGCTTAACCTAACCTAAATTATTTGCGTACGTCTGACTTACCTGTTATTTAATGTATGATTATATCTTTAAAGTGTATACTAAGTCAAAAGGAATACGTCACATTAGAGAAACCAACAGAGAACACAGACTTTATGGAGAAGAATCCCCCCCAAAATTAGAATTCTTGTTTTAGTGAACGCTAAAGTGATTTTTGTGACGTAAGAGAACATCCTTTCTTTATCTGATTTATAGATATTTGGCACTGGAAAATTTCATCCACGCTCTAATAACCTAACTTAACCTAACCTTACACAACCTAACCTAATCCTAGCTTAACCTAACCTATGCTAACCCAACTTAATCTAACCCTTAAAAAAAAAACTTGTCAAGAAAATGATGTCAGCCTATCTGAAAAGAAAAAGGCAGACAATTACGTTTTCCTGGAACCTTATATTATAATTTTTACTAATACTGAAATCCGAGATTATAATGACTTACGGGCTAAAAAGTTAAAATATGTTACAGACAAAACGACCGAAAGTTTATAAAGAAATATAAGAAAGAAATTTTGGCATTACATGAACAAAATCGAATTTCATCATGTCGACGACATTCGACCTTATGTAAGTAGGCCTATATCGATTTCAGATTTTAAATATACATTTCAGATTTTCAATAAAAAATTACTTGCCTAATCTAACCAGACTAACTTAACTTAAGCAGACCTAATCTAACTAGGCATAATATAACCTAACCCAATTTAACTTAGCCTCACCTAATTTAAACTAACTTTTTAATATCGACGTTATACGTGTCGACATTGTGCAGATCGACTTTGTTCCGCTATCCGATCAGAAAGAAATAAAAGTTAAATAAAGGTACGGTTGGAAGGTATCATCATCCCACGCAATGCCATTTCCATTTCATTTGGCGTTCAAGAGTAGGAGAGCTGAGAGTGAGAAATTCGAAGGAGGCATTTTTGAATCGGTCTATAATCCCAATTCATACCATTCTCAATTTCTCATTCTCATCCACGGCTTTCCCACTTTGGTCCAGGTTAGGTTAGATTAGGTTAGGTTAGGAAATATTAGCCAAATCCCATTTAGCGCCTTTACCACGAATGGAAATGAAGTGACATTGTTTCTCAAGTCAAGAAAAATTTTACTCGAATGTAGATTTGGTGTTAATATTTCAGTGATATTATCGATTACTTCCCACTTAATGGCATACAAAAGTGAAAAATTCACTTTTGAGAAAAGCGTTTCTTGACTTGGGGAAACAATGTCACTACATTCCCACTCGCGGCAAACGGCGCCGAGTGGGAATGTTTAATATTTCCTAACCTAACTTATTTTAGCTAATCAGAACCTAAACTAACATTAGGCTAACCAATCACAACCAGTGATGTAGGACTCCAGACCGGTCTCGAGACCTTTTTTCTGGTCTCATTCTCGGTCTCGGTCGGCCATGATGGTCTCGACTACATCACCGATCATAACCTTCTTTATTTTATCCAAACCAATCGTAACCTAACCTGGACTAAAGTGGGAAAGGTGGTGGAAAAGAATGAGAATAACATGATTTGGGAATAAACCAATTTGAAAATGCCATATTAACACCAAACATGATTATGAAGAAATGCAATGACCATGAATTACTTTTTGTTTATAGAAGAAATTGCAATTTAATCTCTTTATCATACCCATGCATGTTTATTAGTCAGTCCGTAACTCACCACCAAAAGGGGTATGATGATGTCGCTACAATGAGAAAGTTTAGCATATATTAAATCTCAGTCCTATACATTATCTAAAAACCCATTCTCATCCTCCATAGGATGGCACGACGCTTGAACTGCGGGGCCGAAAATGTTCAAATCAAACAAATAAATATTGTACAGTAAAATGCAAATGCCCTTACCCACCCAAAAATATAGTGTCCAGTGTTTCACACAATTACTGTCCACTCAATGTCATTCTCATTCGCATTCGCGGCAAAGGCGCCAAATGGGAATGGCTAATATTGGCTAACCTAACTTAACCTAAACTAAACTAACATTAGCCTAACTTAACCTGATTTAACCTAACATTACCCTAACCTAACCTGGACTAAAGTGGGAAAGCCGTGGCTGTGAATAGGAATGACGTTCAGTGGGAGTAAACCTTTTAGACGTGTTGTGTACAATGTCAGTGATTAATTAACGCACAATGCAGTTCATCAATAAGTATATATATATATATATATATATATATATATATATATAATATCCAGCAAATGAGGCGGGATGCTGCAGAGGGGTCGACCGCAGGTCGATCCTGAACCGTCGTTCAAACTCAACAAAAGTAAGTAACATATATATATATATATTAGTGGTGGACTGGATATCCGCATCCGCATCATTTTTAACATCCGCATCCGCACTTCTGACTGCGGATGTTATGCGGATATTACCTCTAATAAATTATGCAATTTACAATTAAATTAGCTTATAAAGTAGCTTATAAGGCCCAGTCATGCACATTTCATGTAAAATATTAATTATTAATGAACAAACAAATATATAAACCTCAAAATATAAATGCCTGGTAACACAGAAAATTGAATGAAACTTGTTTCATTGAATTTTCTGTGGCTGAAACTTTTGAGAAAGTTATTATTTTTATCATAATGAAAACATTAATATTAATTTTAATTCTTATGCATTGCCTGCCATAATAGTAATATCACGAAATTTGAAAAATTATGTCATATATTCATAATTCTATATTATATTGATAGATTAACTAAATATCCGCATCCGCGGATATTGGAATTAAAAATCCGCATCCGCAGATGTTGAAAAACTGACATCCGGTCCACCATTAATATATATATATATGTTAAAAATATATATATGTGTGTGTGTGTGTGTGTGTATATATATATATATATATATATATATATATGTTAAAAATGATGCGGATATCCGCAGATGCGGATGCGGATATCCGGTCCACCACTATATATATATATATATATATATATATATATATGATGAATAAAACCACGAAGGAAAGGAAACACAGAATGGTGCTCGAGCGCTTTCGTCTAATGACATCCTCAGGAACACTGAAGTATATAAAGAGTTACAGCCTATATAGGGGGGGCCAAAAGTCAACCGACAGTTATTCATTAATAGTTTACTTTCAACTGTCGGGTGACTTTTCGCCCCCCCTGTATATATAGGTTGCAAAATAAAAATATATATATATATATAATAATAAACGGAGAAATAAAGAAAATTAAAGGATTGTGGGAGGAGCATACAAATTTGTAAGGAAAAACTACCGATTTTAGCACTTTGCCCGAATCCAACACAATATCAAATGAATTGTTTCCAACCAATGTTATAGTTAATTAAAAAATAATAAATTGAAAAATAAAAATGCTCCTCTAATAACTTTTATTTTTCAATTTATTTTTAATATATCGGACTTAGACAAGAAGGGCAGAGTGCTAAAACCTGGGCAGATTTCCAGTATAAATTTGTATGCTCCTCCCACAATCCTTTAATTTTTTTTTTTCCTTTTTTTTTTTATTTCTCCGTTTATTGTATAGATATATATTTTTTTGTAACCTATATATATACCTGTATATATAGGTATCAGAAACTATTGCCATTATTTAGATAGGGTTTTTAGCTCTGATGATAGTTTTCATGGTTTTTCATGGTCTTATTTTAAGGAACTTTTAGAATTGGTTTTTAAGCAATGTTATTTTACTTTCAATAATAAGGTTTACCAACAAATTGATGGTGTTGGGATGGGATCACCGTCGGACCTTTATCAGCTGACTTTTTTATGACTCATTTAGAAAGTGTAATTTTTAGACAATCTCCCACCCATGTAAACCAATTTTCTATCGACGCTTCGTTGATGACTCGATAGCTGTTTTTGATAATGCTGTACAAGCGCAACAATTTTTTAACTTCTTAAATTCTCTGCACCCCAATATAACTTATACAATGGAAACTGAGAAAAATGGCTCCCTTCCCTTTTTAAATCTTTTAATTTCGAAAAAAAGGTGATTCTATTACTACATCAGTTTACAGGAAACCCACTTTTACTGGTTTGGGCATGAATTTCTTTAGTTTTACTGATTTTAACTATAAGATGTCGTGTATTAAAACTCTCTTGTTCAGAGGATATAATTTGACCTCTAGTTTTACCTTACTAAACGATGAATTTAATAATTTAAGATCATATTTTACCAATAATAGTTTTCCTGTTCAATATGTAGATAAACTAATAAGATCTTTCTTAAATAATGTTTATAGCCTCAACTTCCCTGTATTTCAGTGCCTAAAGATATAAAATATTTCCTGGTACCTGAAATGGGTCCCATGAATAAAGAATTTAAACTTAAATTTACAAAGTTGTTAAGAAAATTTTTTATCATACTGATTTTCGCATTATATTTATTAACAAAATGTCTTTAGGTAGCTTTTTCTCAGCGAAGGATCGAACTCCTGATTCGTTGCGTAGCGGTGTTGTATATTTATTTACCTGCCCAAGGTGTCTCCTTGGTACTTATATTGGCAGCACCGTGCGCTCCCTCAGGGCTAGATTTTATTCGCATATGGGAATAAGTTGCCGAACAGGTAAAATTTTAAATAAAAAAGAAGCCTCTAGTATTCGGGAACATAGTATAAAATGTAAAACTGATGTCACTTTAGATAATTTTAAAATTCTCGGTTGTAATTCTTGTCCTAACTCACTTAGAATTTGGAATCTCTTTATATTAAAACATTGACCCCTTCTCTAAACATGGATTCCTCAGCTGTCCCTCTAAATTTTGTATAATCCCCCCTCCCCCCTCCCCCTCCACAATTTTTTATAATCCCCCCTCCCCTAACTTATAACTCTCCAACCGCCCAACCCATAGCTTGTTTCCTGTTTTGTTTTGTTTTAAATTACTCGTGCCTCGGAACCAGCATTGAAAGGTTCGTAGTGTTAATTATTCCATTGTATTAGTGTTAATTATTCCAGTGTACTAATTTCAAATTTACTATATGTAATTTAAAAATAGCTTTTTAAAATTCTTGTAATTTTATATGTAAATTTGTATAACTATGAATTTAACCCTCTTCTTTTAGTCTTTTTAAAATTTGCTTTTAATGAATAGGTTTTATAGAAATTATTTTGTCTTGTTCACATTTATTGATTCTAATTTCATATTGTTATATCTAGCCTGATGATGAGCGTATTGCTCGAAACGTTGCGCATTAAAGAAGACTTTTCATGGCATTTACATTCCTCCTTGTCATTGGATTTCTCATATATATATATATATATATATATATATATATATATATATTCTTGAAAGCAATTACTTATGAAGTAATTTTGTCTTTCGTTTAACCGAAATTAATTGTTTTGTGATTGTGTACTTAATTATAACCATTTTATAATTAGGAATGAAATTTTTACGTGGGTTCTCATAAGCCGAAATTAGTTTTGCCAAGGTCGGAAATGTTTTAGTGTAAACGACGTTCCGAAATCTAATTATAGTTTAAAATAAGTATATACATTAATTATTACGCGGGAGTATTAGTCAAGATAGATTATGAAACTGATTGGTTTTAATAATTGGACGCTTCAGCATATTTGCGTGGTTAAAATTGCAGAGTTAATTAAGTAGTTGTCAGTACTCGTCAGTATTCGTCTTGGTTTGGAGTCAGTTCTTTAGGAATATTAATTGTACGAACGTATATTATTTGTGAAAAGCAAAATGAATTTGTGTTGGGTTTAGTATATAAAGCTTACGCCATAATAAATTAAATACCGTTGCAGCAGACGTGGTTTTATTATGCCATATGACGAAGATGAAGATAAAGCTGGGAAAATAGTCACTTAATAATACAGCAAGTTTTTTCCGGTAACAACGTAATTTTGGCTGTTCTAATAGCCTTTATGGGTATCTATTTCACTTGGCCAGAAACCAGTCCATATGAAAGAAGATTTTTACTCACCATGAACCTATGAAACAAGTTATCGCGTGTGTTTAGACCCCTTTACTTCACGGGCTAATTTCACTTTGTAATTGATATGACATTTTATCAACAAGGTTTTGAGCTAGATTAATTAAGTTAAGTTAAATTAGGTCAGGTTAGGTCATGCTTAGGTGGTTATTATTACAGTGCCCGCGAAAAGTATCCGATCCCTTGAAATTTGTATTTTTTACATAAAAAACAATGTTTAAATGTATACTAACCTTATATTAGTATTTTTCATCTGTCCTTTGGTTTGGATGACTTGTTCTAGACGTTTTGGCATGGATTTAATCAAGTTTTGACAAACTTCCACTGATATTTCCTTGCACCATACCTTTTTGATGGCCTCTGTAATTTTTCGACTGAGCCAGTGTCGTGGCATTCAACCTTATTTTTTATTATTAGCCACAGATTTTCTATCGGGATGAGATCTGGACTATTACAGGCCAATCCAAAATATCAAATTTATTGTCAGTAATCCATTTGTCACTATTTGGCCCTGTGACATGGTGCCACCATCATGCATGTATGTTTTTGTCCTTTGGATTGCCATTGCCATTGGAAGTTATCCTGTAGCATTGCTAAATACCGTGCACCATTCATAGTGTGTTCTTCGGAAGAAAATATAAGTTTCCACGCCCATAGTAACCGAAACAAACACCAAACCATCACTTGGAGGGTGTTCATTGTCTTAGGGTGTATTTAGGGTCCATCCTATTGAGCCAATAGGCCGGCGAACCTTTTTTGGACAACTTCTGAATGTCAAAAATGTCGACTCATCGCTAAATAAAACCTTCTTCCAGTCATCAACAGTCCAATGAATGTATTTTTTACAAAATGCGACACGTTTTTTACGCATTTTTTCATTAATGAACGGTTTCTTAGCAGCATGGCGAGATGGTAATCCGAGTTCTTTTGGAGCCGCTCCTGGATAGTTCGTTCAGAAACACCAGATAACAAATTATCATATTAAATTTTATTTCTTTCGCAGTTATTGTTGGGTTTTTCAATACTAAACGTTTCATAAGTTTGTCTGTTCGCGAATTTGTTTTTCTCGGTCTGCCAGATCGTTTTTAGGACTGGCGGGTTAGGCCACCATTGTTCTTAGCCCGTGAAACCCATAAATTAACGGTACTTGGGATATGTTTAATTCCTTAGCTATCTGTCTCTGTGATTTCCACATGCATGCAAAGCAACAATAGCACCTCGACAATCACTCTTAAGTTGTTTTTTAGCACACATATATATAAATTTTATTTACACCACTTTCTGTAAAAAAAAAAAAAATCAAGAAATTTACACAAACAGTGAAATGACAAATTTGAGACACAGCCACCCGCAACGAAGGCTACCAGAACATAATTTGAGAATGCGTTGGATAGCTCTCATATCAGCGAGCAACTCAAGTTACCAGATGTCGCTAGAACAAATAGAAAGTGAATACGTGTCTCTGAATATCAAGGGAAAATATTGTTATTTTCTTGAGTGATCGGATACTTTCGCGGGCACTGTATTAGTGTCGATGAAATTCTTCAGTGACGGTACGAAACTTGACTAACCGCAGTACGAAGGCAAACATTTTTTTATTCAGACTTGAAAAACAAAAATTTTAAGGAAACAGCCACGCTATGAAATAACCAACTTAGGCGCGCCTCCGCGCTCGCTCGCCAGATTCTGTCGAGGCGACGCGACGGGCCTAAGCCGAACGACTAACAACAGCAACTCGCACTAGGAAGCCTTGCTTATGGAAGGAGAAAGGCAATGAAGTGGGAAACTTTAAGTATGGTAATGCACTTATAATGAATTTATATTCTTTATTAAGAGGAAGTTGAATGGAACACGATCAAACAGCGTAATTAGTGACCTCGCTCGAACGAACCATTTTTTTCTGTAGGAGTTCTGGATGGCGTGATTGGTAGGAGGCGCGCTGATTCTCAAACTACACGAACGCGGATTCGAGTCTCGTTAGCTATACTAGTTTTCTCTAATTAAGTGCGGTTATTCACTTAAAATCCATCAGAATAACGCAAAAAAAAACGGCCAGCTAGCGGTAATAATGACTGAAGTGAGTAGACCCAAAAGGAAAACAGCTCAACTTAGTTTTAATCAACTAAAAATACCGCTAACATCTTTGACACAACTGCAAAAGGAAACATAAGAACTACGTTAATAAATAAATAATAGTACAAATACAAAGAATAAGAGTTATCTTAGCATTAAAGGTACATCAAGAAATACTTTAGTAAATCCAATCAGTATCATTAAGTTAGAGCGCTATACCAAAGAATAATACTTATACGTACAAAGAACTATTATCAAGATTTATCAAGATGCTCTTTTATTCATTATTATTTATCAAACTTTTATTATGTTTTTATATTTATCATTTATTAATTTTCACCTGAAAATTACTTAAAACCTGCAGAACATAAAGGATATAGATACGTTAATTTTGATAAATTACACATTCTCATAGTATTAAATACATGTCTAACTGTATTGGATTATACTTCACAAATAAAACACGGTTCAGAATTTAAGGAAGACCAAAAATTATTACAATGACAATTACCCTAAACTAAAGACACATACAAAAAATTGTCCATCAAGGGAAAGTAATGAAAATCACTTAAGTAAAAGGTTTCAGAGCAAGAATGCAGAGTTTACAGCATAATAATGTCATTTATGGAATAATGCTCAGTCTTTCGGTCTACAAAAGAGGAGACGATATTGGGAGCAAAAAAAAAAAAAAAGCTCAAAACAACAGACGACTATTTCAAAAGTAGAAGTTAAAAGACTATTAAGAAAGTTTACATCTTTAAAACTACTCTCATTGGAAGGAAAAAGGGAGTTATGATATATATACAACTGTACTGTGTGTGTATATATATATATATATATATATATATAAGCTCGTAGAAGTTCTGCGTGTCGAACTCTCATCGCCTGAAGGGGTCACTTTTTTCCCACACTGTGTATGTATATATATGTATATACAGGGTGTCCCGTAAGTCTGGACCCATAGGGAAAAATAAAAATACAAATAGTCCAAAAATTTATTACATAATCTGTTCAAAGTGTCGCCGTTGTGTCGCACACATAGTGAAGACGCAATCCACTGCGACAGCACTTTCTGAATCACAGTCGCAGAAATTTCTGACCACGCCTCCACAATGCGTGCTTTAAGGTGGAAAATGTTCTGAAGTTGACTCGTACACTTTGGCTTTCAAGTGGCCCCACAAATAAAAATCATAAAAAAAATAATAAAAAAATAATAATAATAAAATAATAATAATAACATAATAAAAAAATATATTATAAATCCTATGGGTCCAGACTTACGGGACACCCTGTATATATATATATATATATATATATATATATATATATATATATATATATATATATATATATATATACAGGGTGTCCCGTAAGTCTGGACCCATAGGGATTTATAATATATTTTTTTATTATGTTTATTATTATTATTTTATTATTATTATTTTTTTATTATTTTTATTATGATTTTTATTTGTGGGGCCACTTGAAAGCCAAAGTGTACGAGGTCAAACTTCAGAACATTTTCCACCTTAAAGCACGCATTGTGAGGCGTGTCAAGAAATTTCTGCGACTGTGATTCAGAAAGTGCTGTCGCAGTGGAGATTGCGTCTTCAACTATGTGTGCGACACAACGGCGGACACTTTGAACAGATTATGTAATAAATTTTTGGACTATTTTGTAATTTTATTATTTTTCCCTATGGGTCCAGACTTACGGGACACCCTGTATATACATATATATACATACACAGTGTGGGAAAAAAAGTGACCCCTTCAGGCGATGAGAGTTCGACACGCAGAACTTCTACGAGCTTATATATATATATATATATATATATACACACACAGTACAGTGTGTATATATATCATAACTCCCTTTTTCCTTCCAATGAGAGTAGTTTTAAAGATAGTAAACTTTCTTAATAGTCTTTTAAACTTCTACTTTTGAAATAGTCGTCTGTTGTTTTGAGCTTTTTTTTTTTTTGCTCCACAATATCGTCTTCTCTTTGTAGACTCGAAAGACTGAGCATTATTCCATAAATGACATTATTATGCTGTAAACTCTGCATTCTTGCTCTGAAACCTTTTACTTAAGTGATTTTCATTACTTTCCTTGATGGACAATTTTTGTAGTGTGTCTTTAGTTTAGTGGTAATTGTCATTGTAATAATTTTTGGTCTTCCTTAAATTCTGAACCGTGTTTTATTTGTGAAGTATAATCCAATACAGTTAGACATGTAGAATACTATAGAGAATGTGTAATTTATCAAAATTAAACGTATTCTATATCCTTTATGTTCTGCAGGTTTAAGTAATTTTCAGGTGAAAATTAATAAATGATAAATATAAAAACATAATAAAAGTTTGATAAATAATAATGAATAAAAGAGCATCTGATAAAATCATTGATAATAGTTCTTTGGTACGTATAAGTATTATTCTTTGGTATAGCGCTCTAACTTAATGATACTGATTGATTTACTAAAGTATTTCTTGGATGTACCTTTAATGCTAAGATAACTCTATTCTTTGTATTTGTACTATTATTTATTTAATTAACGTAGTTCTTATGTTTCCTTTTGCAGTTGTGTCAAAGATGTTAGCGGTATTTTTAGTTGATTAAAACCTAAGTTGAGCTGTTTTCATTTTGGGTCCTACTCACTTCAGTCATTATTACCGCTAGCTGGCCGTTTTTTTTTTTGCGTTATTCTGATGGATTTTAAGTGAAATAACCGCACTTAATTAAGAGAGAAACTAGTATAGCTAACGAGACTCGAATCCGCGTTCGTGTAGTTTGAGAATCAGCGCGCCTCCTACCAATCACGCCATCCAGAACTCCTACAGAAAAAAAATGGTTCGTTCGAGCGAGGTCAATAATTACGCTGTTTGATCGTGTTCCATTCAACTTCCTCTTAATAAAGAATATAAATTCATTATAAGTGCATTAACCATACTTAAAGTTTCCCACTTCATTGCCTTTCCTCCTTCCATAAGCAAGGCTTCCTAGTGCGAGTGCTGCTGTTGTTAGTCGTTCGGCTTAGGCGCCCGTCGCGTCGCCTCGACAGAATCTGGCGAGCGAGCGCGGAGGCGCGCCTAAGTTGGTTATTTCATAGCGTGGCTGTTTCCTTAAAATTTTTGTTTCTTCAAGTCTGAATAAAAGAAAATGTTTGCCTTCGTACTGCGGGTTAAGTCAAGTTTCGTACCGTCACTGGAAGAATTTCATCGACACTAATACAGTGCCCGCGAAAAGTATCCGATCACTCAAGAAAATACAATATTTTCCCTTGATATCAGAGACACGTAATTCACTTTCTATTTGTTCTAGCGACATCTGGTAACTTTGAGGTTGCTCGCTGATATGAGAGCTATCCAACGCATTCTCAAATTAGTGTTCTGGTAGCCTTCGTTGCGGGTGGCTGTGTCTCAAATTTGTCAGATTTCACTGTTTGTGTAAATTTCTTGATTTTTTTTTTTTTTACAGAAAGTGGTGTAAATAAAATTTATATATAATGTGTGCTAAAAAACAACTTAAGAGTGATTGTCGAGGTGCTATTGTTGCTTTGCATGCATGTGGGAAATCACAGAGACAGATAGCTAAGGAATTAAACATATCCCAAAGTACCGTTAATTATGGGTTTCACGGGCTAAGAACAATGGTGGCCTAACCACGCCAGTCCCTAAAAAACGATCTGGCAGACCGAGAAAAAACAAATTCGCGAACAGACAAACTTATGAAACGTTTAGTATTGAAAAACCCAAAATAACTGCGAAAGAAATAAAATTTAATATGAATAATTTGTTATCTGGTGTTTCTGAACGAACTATCCAGGAGCGGCTCCAAAAGAACTCGGATTACCATCTCGCCATGCTGCTAAGAAACCGTTCATTAATGAAAAAATGCGTAAAAAACGTGTCGCATTTTGTAAAAAATACATTCATTGGACTGTTGATGACTGGAAGAAGGTTTTATTTTAGCGATGAGTCGACATTTTTGACATTCAGAAGTTGTCCAAAAAGGTTCGCCGGCCTATTGGCTCAAATAGGATGGACCCTAAATACACCCTAAAGACAATGAAACACCCTCCAAGTGTGATGGTTTGGGGTTGTTTCGGTTACTATGGGCGTGGAAACTTATATTTTCTTCCGAAGAACACAACTATGAATGGTGCACGGTATTTAGCAATGCTACAGGATAAACTTCCAATGGCAATGGCAATCCAAAGGACAAAAACATACATGCATGATGGTGCACCATGTCACAGGGCCAAAATAGTGACAAATGGATTACTGACAATAAATTTGATATTTTGGATTGGCCTGGTAATAGTCCAGATCTCAATCCGATAGAAAATCTGTGGCTAATAATAAAAAATAAGGTTGAATGCCACGACACTGGCTCAGTCGAAAAATTACAAGAGGCCATCAAAAAGGTATGGTGCAAGGAAATATCAGTGGAAGTTTGTCAAAACTTGATTAAATCCATGCCAAAACGTCTAGAACAAGTCATCCAAACCAAAGGACAGATGACAAAATACTAATATAAGGTTAGTATACATTTAAACATTGTTTTTATGTAAAAAATACAAATTCAAGGGTGATCGGATACTTTTCGCGGGCACTGTAATATAACCACCTAAGCATGACCTAACCTGACCTAATTTAACTTAACTTAATTAATCTAGCTCAAAACCTTGTTGATAAAATGTCATATCAATTACAAAGTGAAATTAGCCCGTGAAGTAAAGGGTCTAAACACACGCGATAACTTGTTTCATAGGTTTCATGGTGAGTAAAAATCTTCTTTCATATGGACTGGTTTCTGGCCAAGTGAAATAGATACCCATAAAGGCTATTAGAACAGCCAAAATTACGTTGTTACCGGAAAAAAACTTGCTGTATTATTAAGTGACTATTTTCCCAGCTTTATCTTCATCTTCGTCATATGGCATAATAAAACCACGTCTGCTGCAACGGTATTTAATTTATTATGGCGTAAGCTTTATATACTAAACCCAACACAAATTCATTTTGCTTTTCACAAATAATATACGTTCGTACAATTAATATTCCTAAAGAACTGACTCCAAACCAAGACGAATACTGACGAGTACTGACAACTACTTAATTAACTCTGCAATTTTAACCACGCAAATATGCTGAAGCGTCCAATTATTAAAACCAATCAGTTTCATAATCTATCTTGACTAATACTCCGCGTAATAATTAATGTATATACTTATTTTAAACTATAATTAGATTTCGGAACGTCGTTTACACTAAAACATTTCCGACCTTGGCAAAACTAATTTCGGCTTATGAGAACCCACGTAAAAATTTCATTCCTAATTATAAAATGGTTATAATTAAGTACACAATCACAAAACAATTAATTTCGGTTAAACGAAAGACAAAATTACTTCATAAGTAATTGCTTTCAAGATATATATATATATATATATATATATATATATATATATATGAGAAATCCAATGACAAGGAGGAATGTAAATGCCATGAAAAGTCTTCTTTAATGCGCAACGTTTCGAGCAATACGCTCATCATCAGGCTAGATAATAACAATATGAAATTAGAATCAATAAATAAATGTGAACAAGACAAAATAATTTCTATAAAACCTATTCATTAAAAGCAAATTTTAAAAAGACTAAAAGAAGAGGGTTAAATTCATAGTTATACAAATTTACATATAAAATTACAAGAATTTTAAAAAGCTATTTTTAAATTACATATAGTAAATTTGAAATTAGTACACTGGAATAATTAACACTAATACAATGGAATAATTAACACTACGAACCTTTCAATGCTGGTTCCGAGGCACGAGTAATTTAAAACAAAACAAAACAGGAAAAAGCTATGGGTTGGGCGGTTGGAGAGTTATAAGTTAGGGGAGGGGGGATTATAAAAAATTGTGGAGGGGGAGGGGGGAGGGGGATTATACAAAATTTAGAGGGACAGCTGAGGAATCCATGTTTAGAGAAGGGGTCAATGTTTTAATATAAAGAGATTCCAAAATTCTAAGTGAGTTAGGACAAGAATTACAACCGAGAATTTTTAAAATTATCTAAAGTGACATCAGTTTTACATTTTATACTATGTTCCCGAATACTAGAGGCTTCTTTTTTATTTAAAATTTTACCTGTTCGGCAACTTATTCCCATATGCGAATAAAATCTAGCCCTGAGGGAGCGCACGGTGCTGCCAATATAAGTACCAAGGAGACACCTTGGGCAGGTAAATAAATATACAACACCGCTACGCAACGAATCAGGAGTTCGATCCTTCGCTGAGAAAAAGCTACCTAAAGACATTTTGTTAATAAATATAATGCGAAAATCAGTATGATAAAAAATTTCTTAACAACTTTGTAAATTTAAGTTTAAATTCTTTATTCATGGGACCCATTTCAGGTACCAGGAAATATTTTATATCTTTAGGCACTGAAATACAGGGAAGTTGAGGGCTATAAACATTATTTAAGAAAGATCTTATTAGTTTATCTACATATTGAACAGGAAAACTATTATTGGTAAAATATGATCTTAAATTATTAAATTCATCGTTTAGTAAGGTAAAACTAGAGGTCAAATTATATCCTCTGAACAAGAGAGTTTTAATACACGACATCTTATAGTTAAAATCAGTAAAACTAAAGAAATTCATGCCCAAACCAGTAAAAGTGGGTTTCCTGTAAACTGATTAGTAATAGAATCACCTTTTTTCGAAATTAAAAGATTTAAAAAGGGAAGGGAGCCATTTTTCTCAGTTTCCATTGTATAAGTTATATTGGGGTGCAGAGAATTTAAGAAGTTAAAAAATTGTTGCGCTTGTACAGCATTATCAAAAACAGCTATCGAGTCATCAACGAAGCGTCGATAGAAAATTGGTTTACAATGGGTGGGAGATTGTCTAAAAATTACACTTTCTAAATGAGTCATAAAAAGTCAGCTGATAAAGGTCCGACGGGTGATCCCATCCCAACACCATCAATTTGTTGGTAAACCTTATTATTGAAAGTAAAATAACATTGCTTAAAAACCAATTCTAAAAGTTCCTTAAAATAAGACCATGAAAAACCATGAAAACTATCATCAGAGCTAAAAACCCTATCTAAAATAATGGCAATAGTTTCTGATACCTATATATACAGGTATATATATAGGTTACAAAAAATATATATCTATACAATAAACGGAGAAATAAAAAAAAAAGGAAAAAAAAGAAAATTAAAGGATTGTGGAGGAGCATACAAATTTATACTGGAAATCTGCCCAGGTTTTAGCACTCTGCCCTTCTTGTCTAAGTCCGATATATATAAAAATAAATTGAAAAATAAAGTTATTAGAGGAGCATTTTTATTTTTCAATTTATTATTTTTTAATTAACTATAACATTGGTTGGAAACAATTCATTTGATATTGTGTTGGATTCGGGCAAAGTGCTAAATCGGTAGTTTTTCCTTACAAATTTGTATGCTCCTCCCACAATCCTTTAATTTTCTTTATTTTCTCCGTTATTATATATATATATATATATTTTTTTTTGCAACCTATATATACAGGGGGGGCGAAAAGTCACCCGACAGTTGAAAGTAAACTATTAATGAATAACTGTCGGTTGACTTTTGGCCCCCCTATATAGGCTGTAACTCTTTATATACTTCAGTGTTCCTGAGGATGTCATTAGACGAAAGCGCTCGAGCACCATTCTGTGTTTCCTTTCCTTCGTGGTTTTATTATTCATCATATATATATATATATATATATATATATATTTAGTGGTGGACCGGATATCCGCATCCGCATCTGCGGATATCCGCATCATTTTTAACTATATATATATATATATATATATATACACACACACACACACACACACACATATATATTTTAACATATATATATATATTAATGGTGGACCGGATGTCAGTTTTTCAACATCTGCGGATGCGGATTTTTAATTCCAATATCCGCGGATGCGGATATTTAGTTAATCTATCAATATAATATAGAATTATGAATATATGACATAATTTTTCAAATTTCGTGATATTACTATTATGGCAGGCAATGCATAAGAATTAAAATTAATATTAATGTTTTCATTATGATAAAAATAATAACTTTCTCAAAAGTTTCAGCCACAGAAAATTCAATGAAACAAGTTTCATTCAATTTTCTGTGTTACCAGGCATTTATATTTTGAGGTTTATTATTTGTTTGTTCATTAATAATTAATATTTTACATGAAATGTGCATGACTGGGCCTTATAAGCTACTTTATAAGCTAATTTAATTGTAAATTGCATAATTTATTAGAGGTAATATCCGCATAACATCCGCAGTCAGAAGTGCGGATGCGGATGTTAAAAATGATGCGGATGCGGATATCCAGTCCACCACTAATATATATATATATATATGTTACTTACTTTTGTTGAGTTTGAACGACGGTTCAGGATCGACCTGCGGTCGACCCCTCTGCAGCATCCCGCCATCTTGAGGATATTATATATATATATATATATATATATATATATATATATACTATTGATTGAACTGCATTGTGCGTTAATTAATCACTGACATTGTACACAACACGTCTAAAAGGTTTACTCCCACTGAACGTCATTCCTATTCACAGCCACGGCTTTCCCACTTTAGTCCAGGTTAGGTTAGGGTAATGTTAGGTTAAATCAGGTTAAGTTAGGCTAATGTTAGTTTAGTTTAGGTTAAGTTAGGTTAGCCAATATTAGCCATTCCCATTTGGCGCCTTTGCCGCGAATGCGAATGAGAATGACATTGAGTGGACAGTAATTGTGTGAAACACGGACACTATATTTTTGGGTGGGTAAGGGCATTTGCATTTTACTGTACAATATTTATTTGTTTGATTTGAACATTTTCGGCCCCGCAGTTCAAGCGTCGTGCCATCCTATGGAGGATGAGAATGGGTTTTTAGATAATGTATAGGACTGAGATTTAATATATGCTAAACTTTTCTCATTGTAGCGACATCATCATACCCCTTTTGGTGGTGAGTTACGGACTGACTAATAAACATGCATGGGTATGATAAAGAGATTAAATTGCAATTTCTTCTATAAACAAAAAGTAATTCATGGTCATTGCATTTCTTCATAATCAGTTTGGTGTTAATATGGCATTTTCAAATTGGTTTATTCCCAAATCATGTTATTTCATTCTTTTCCACCACCTTCCCACTTTAGTCCAGGTTAGGTTACGATTGGTTTGGATAAAATAAAGAAGGTTATGATCGGTGATGTAGTCGAGACCATCATGGCCGACCGAGACCGAGAATGAGACCAGAAAAAAGGTCTCGAGACCGGTCTGGAGTCCTACATCACTGGTTGTGATTGGTTAGCCTAATGTTAGTTTAGGTTCTGATTAGCTAAAATAAGTTAGGTTAGGAAATATTAAACATTCCCACTCGGCGCCGTTTGCCGCGAGTGGGAATGTAGTGACATTGTTTCCCCAAGTCAAGAAACGCTTTTCTCAAAAGTGAATTTTTCACTTTGTATGCCATTAAGTGGGAAGTAATCGATAATATCACTGAAATATTAACACCAAATCTACATTCGAGTAAAATTTTCTTGACTTGAGAAACAATGTCACTTCATTTCCATTCGTGGTAAAGGCGCTAAATGGATTTGGCTAATATTTCTAACCTAACCTAATCTAACCTAACCTGGACCAAAGTGGAAAGCCGTGGATGAGAATGAGAAATTGAGAATGGTATGAATTGGGATTATAGACCGATTCAAAAATGCCTCCTTCGAATTTCTCACTCTCAGCTCTCCTACTCTTGAACGCCAAATGAAATGGAAATGGCATTGCGTGGGATGATGATACCTTCCAACCGTACCTTTATTTAACTTTTATTCTTCTGATCGGATAGCGGAACAAAGTCGATCTGCACAATGTCGACACGTATAACGTCGATATTAAAAAGTTAGTTTAAATTAGGTGAGGCTAAGTTAAAGGGTTAGGTTATATTATGCCTAGTTAGATTAGGTCTGCTTAAGTTAAGTTAGTCTGGTTAGATTAGGCAAGTAATTTTTTATTGAAAATCTGAAATGTATATTTAAAATCTGAATCGATATAGGCCTACTTACATAAGGTCGAATGTCGTCGACATGATGAAATTCGATTTTGTTCATGTAATGCCAAAATTTCTTTCTTATATTTCTTTATAAACTTTCGGTCGTTTTGTCTGTAACATATTTTAACTTTTAGCCCGTAAGTCATTATAATCTCGGATTTCAGTATTAGTAAAAATTATTATAAGGTTCCAGGAAAAACGTAATTGTCTGCCTTTTTCTTTTCAGATAGGCTGACATCATTTTCTTGACAAGTTTTTTTTTAAGGGTTAGATTAAGTTGGGTTAGCATAGGTTAGGTTAAGCTAGGATTAGGTTAGGTTGTGTAAGGTTAGGTTAAGTTAGGTTATTAGAGCGTGGATGAAATTTTCCAGTGCCAAATATCTATAAATCAGATAAAGAAAGGATGTTCTCTTACGTCACAAAAATCACTTTAGCGTTCACTAAAACAAGAATTCTAATTTTGGGGGGGATTCTTCTCCATAAAGTCTGTGTTCTCTGTTGGTTTCTCTAATGTGACGTATTCCTTTTGACTTAGTATACACTTTAAAGAATAATCATACATTAAATAACAGGTAAGTCAGACGTACGCAAATAATTTAGGTTAGGTTAAGCGTGATGTGAATGTTCTCCATTACTACAAATTGAATTCGAAAATAAGCCACATTCAGTATAATACAGGGTGTTCCATAAGTCCGGTCTCATTGGAAAATTTACTTTAAATTAAATTTACAAAAGTAATACATTAAACTATAACAAATGTTCAAATTGAAGTCTTGTTTTTGGGACCCTTTTTTTTGTTGCAGGTACAGTGCTTACAAGAAGTCTCAGCCTCTGTCTCGTCCCAAGCAGTCTGTTAGGTATAAAATGGGCGGTCCTTATGGCAGCGGAGGTGTGTTCGGATTGGTGCACATAATTGCTCTAACCCCATCAATAACGTCCACATTATGTTTGTGTGATCACTCTATCTATTTATATATAGAGACATACTGTATATAGATATATATAGAGTATGCAGGGGGATAACGTGTCTCAGTCCCAGCTATGGTAGTTGTCTTACAATTACAGTCCCAAGTGACAGTTACGTAACACCTCCACATAAACTACCCTGGACTAAAATAACATACGTGAAGCCCTTACCCAGAAACCATTTAAAGGTGTGATTTAAAATCTCTCTATCTCTCTCCTCTCTCTCTCCTCTCTCTTCTCTCTCTCTTCTCTACTCTCCTCTCTCTCTCTCTATGATCACACCGCATCCCATCAGAGGTGTTCAGCAGGGACATCGGCAATGTATCCATATAACGTTAATAATAACCGAACTCGGAGAAAATATACTCTCTGCCTTCCGCTCTATCCCAAATCCTTTCTCTTAGTAACCTCTTATACAAACTAATCTATCATATTTTGCGACTTTTAACTTGGTAGGATTCAATTCCATTCCTATAGTGTAAGAGATAACTTATATTCATGTGATTATGCCATATGATGTGCGTAATAAATAATCATTTTTAAATAGTTGAGCGTTCAAGGTCATCTGTAATAATCTATAGACTACCCCTCAAGCCCACTCTCAACACTTAGATTCCCCTAAGACACAGGCGTCTTCAAGTAATATGAATGCGTAGAGATCTAAGGTGTTAGATTCCATATTATATAATTTATGTGCTAGGTTTAAGAACGCTGGCATTGAAGGATGGAAGGAAGGGACAGGGAAAAGCGATAATAGGTTTAATGAAGAAGTGGAATGAGGATGGAGGTAAGCGTTGCTATGTCGAAGGAAACGAGGGTGGGTGGAGAATTACGAAGGGAGGAGGAAAGGGAGAGAGGGGCTAAAATGAACGCGGGATGTGTAAAGGAGAGGAGGAGAAATTCATATGAAATGCTAAACACAAACTCAAATATTTATTTTAATGCCCTACACCTAGAAAGACAAGAGCAAAATACCTTAAACTAACAATGAATTGACAGAAAACAGAAGAGTCTGGTCTTAGACGCACTGAATTACCACTATACCTAAGTCATAATAAGGTTATTTCCTATACAGAGTAGTCATGAGTAGTTATGGAAATAAAATATGATTATACTGTTGATGGCTGACTATATCAGTTGGGTATAAACTATGCTGACAATCTTTGGATCTTTGGCTTTTAAGACGAATTTTTTTTGCATATGTTCAACAAAATAAGAAATTGGCTGATTATTATTACCATTCGAAGTGTTGGTGCCTTCACAACCGAAATCAATTCAGAAGGGGTGCATGGTATCCTCTTTCCTTTATCGTCCCAGCTCGCTTCACATAAGCCATTTACACAAAGATGGAAGGCCGTCAGTGCCACGAGACGCCCAGGCAATGCGGGAGCAATGGTGACATTGCATGAATATGGTGTCCAATAAGAGAAATATCAAGACGACTAGACGTTCATCGAAGCACTGTGGAACGGTGGATTCATCGGTATGAAGCAGAAAACTCAATCGCTACTTTGCCGAGGTCTGGTCCTCCGCGTTCAACATCTCAAAGGGAAGATGCTGCAATTGTTAATCATGCCAGAGAGGCATCCGTTTGTTCCAGCGACGCATATTTACAGACACCTGAACCTTCGTTGTAGCGCAAATACAGTGAACAACAGACTTCACGAGGCAGGGTATTTTTCTCGCCGTCCAGCTATAAAACCTGCATTGACGATTGAGCATAAAGAGGCACGGATGGGATTTGCCTTGCAATACTTCCGCAGGAGGAAGAATTCTGGAGAAAAGTTGTGTACTGTGACGAAAAAACATTTTCAACAGATAGTCATGGTTCCCTGCATTGTTGGAGGCAGCGCGGAAAACGCTATGAAGAAGGAAATGTTTTCCCGAGCAAACGTAGTGGTCACATCAATCTCGGTGTGTGGGTTCTGGATGTCTGGCTATGGTGTCGGAGAATTGACTCAAGTAGATGGACGCTTTACTGGACAGCAATATTGCCAGATACTAGAAGAGGTGCTGCTACCAAGTGTTCGTGCGTATCTGGTTCCAGCGCCGGAACCATTTTACTTAATGGAAGATAACAGTCCCATTCATAGGAGTAACGTTGTGAGAGCGTGGTACGAAGATCACCCAGAGATTATTAATCTAATTCTGCCACCACGTTCTCCTAATATGAATCCGATTGAAAACCTTTGGACAATAATGATTAACGAATGGGAGCAACGCAATGAAAGAACATTTGAAGCACTTTTAGCTCACACGAGGAATAGTTGGGAGAGCTTACCCCGAACACCAAACATTCCCTACAATCTGGCCTCTTCTATGCCGCAACGATTGCAAGAAATTATTGATGCTTGAGGAAGCTATACGAAATACTGATGTTAAAGCCATGACGTAAATGTGTATCGAATATATATTTATGTTAATATAGAATTTTATTATATTTTTATGTTTGACATCTATAAAAGTATATATTGTGACCATGAAAGAACTTTACTTATCCTTAGTTAGAATCTTTTCTTGAAATGTCTACGCTCGTGGAGATGATAATATATGCATTGTTGAAACAAACTATGAGAAGGTAATAATTTCAGGAAAAAAAAAAAACTGGCAACATCGAGGCCATCACATGTTTATGGGAATTGTCATATGATATGCTACCAATAAACTCTTATATACTATTATATACAGTATACTATATTATGTAATAATTACGATGAACAAATCAAATGCAAATTCCTTTGATTCACGGCCCACCAGTGCTTTAGACTAATGACTTTCATAAGATGGAATAGGTTACCACTTAAAACAATGGATAAACTATCTATTAGTGAGACGACCGTGACTTCCTCGAAATGCGAGCACGTGAGAGGTTCACTGAGAATTTGGTCATTAGATTCTTCACGTAGGATATGTATCACAAACAACAATATTGACAACAATTCCCAACAATTACTTAATATCAATCATTGCATTTGAGCAAATAATTTAGACCTGCGTCAAAATAACTTAGGTATCATGCCATGATTTGGGATATTTGTCGAATTAGTCGTTCTCTATTGTCTACAGTATATATTGAGACGGTATAATGTAATGCCCAGCTAATATTATGATGACTAGGATTGCTCCATAACCATCCCAACATCCCGAAACTTGCTCATTCTGCTTCTTAATCATTTGTATTTTAAACACTAAAATGTAGCAGAAGTGACGTAATAATGGACGTCATTGATTGGGTTAGAGCAGTTATGTGCACCAATCCGAACACACCTCCGCTGCCATAAGGACTGCCCATTTTATACCTAACAGACGAGCTTGGGACGAGACAGAGGCGTGAGACTTCTTGTAAGCACTGTACAATAACACGCAATGGCTAATATGGAAATGAGATGGACTCGTGAGGAAAAGGTGGAGGTCTTTTTCTCACGGTTTTACACACCGGTGGCCATTAGCTATAAGAGTATAACATTATATTAAGCCTACAGTTAACTCTTTCGAGTAACTAAATATTACTGATCGACTGCATGAAGGGAATTTATACAAATCGTTTTATTGCAGTTGAATTAATCAAAATTAATAAATCATTTTCAAATAAAAGCTATGACGATTTTTATTCTAAAAAGAAAAAAAAAGAGGAATATTTCTAAAAATGAAACAAAACTTAGCGTAAGAAAATGAATTAATAGTTTGAAGTTCATAAAAAATCATTTTAAATTTGAATTATATAATTAATAGTTAAACGAAATTGAACCGGACTGCGGACATTTTATTCAGGTCCTTGAGAAGACTCATTTCGTATCTCTCTCTCTCTCTCTCACCAGCGTTCTTACGTCCTATAGCTGTCCCTTGGAACTGATAACATTATGCATAATTGAAAAGACAAGACGGAGCTCTGATGAAAGGATTACAAATGATATCGAAAGCTTATCTGATATTCATTGAAAGGCATTAAATGAGGTACGCATAGATACGCTCGTATTAGGTAAGAGAACTGTGGTGTGTATATAGGGACCGATATTTTAATATACAGATACAGGTAATTATAATTAATTTAACATCTTCACAGTTTTTTAAGTAAATTTAGATTATGTATATAATCAAGCGTGTATATATATATTATATATATATATATATATATTAATGCGCCCTCGGTAGTGTAGTGGTTAGCGTCGCTGACTACGAATTTATCGGCCCCGGGTTCGAGACCCGGTGACGGTAGCTGGCGCGCAGCAAAACCCAGCTGTTCATCCTTCCACACAATAAAGAAAGTGGTTGGTAGATAAATTGGTACCCTGGGTGGCCTAGTGGTTAAGATGCTGGGCTGCTGTGGGGCGTGGTTCGGATTCCACGTTAAACTGTAGGTCTAAGGTGGAGTGAAAAGCTTGACCTTCGTCATAATGAACAATTCTGGCGGAAGCTAACCAAAGTGTGTATATACTGTATATATATATATAAACTATTTTATATCTAATATATACACCGCGTAAATTTTATAAAAAAAAAACGTTCTCTTTAAATTAATAGATTCCATAGATATTTTTGTCGCCTTCAATGAGATTTTATTGCAGATAAACAAACGTCATTCATAATTCTCCGTTCTGAAAAGGTTAACGTATAAACGTATCATATACACATACACACAAACAAAAAAAAATGACGGTACATCTCCGCTCGAAAGCGCGCAAAGTTTTTTGTTTGATTTATAGATAGACGAACCTTACGCAACCATCATATCAATTTTACGTGACAACATCCTTCTAGAATAGTTTCTCTAAAAAGTTTTATGCACAGAATTTTAAGGGGGGGAAATATATATGTAGGGAGTGGGGGAGTGGGGAAGGTTATAATGATGATGATGATGATGATGTTTGTTTGTTCGTTTCTACACGTCTAAACGGCTCGGGTAATCTGCACCAAATTTAGTTTACGTATTAAGGGAGAACCAGGGGAGGTTTTAGGAACACACTCGCCCCTCCCAGTAGGAGATTGTAGACACCAATCGACCGAGGAAGTACTCCGGAGAGAAGGGGGGGGGGAGACGTTAAGCGGGTGACAGGGAGTGCTGGAACTCCCGTTTCTTCTGTGACTGTCCACCTTAGCCAATCTTTTTCCTCGTCTCATTTGCCCTTTGGTGCGGGGGGGGGGAGTCCAGCGTGCTATCAAACACACACATGCATCTCACACACTACACAATCTTTTCAAAATTGAAAAGAAATGGCATCATTCTGGATCTTGAATTTGGCGTTCTCCTTCTCCTTCTTCTTCTATTAGGAGAGGGGCATTTTTGCGGGCGCTCGCCCTTAGCCCCTCCGTCTTGCATAAAAAAAAGGTCAAGCCTGCAAGGCACAACGGGCGTTCCAGTATATATATATATATACACACCCACATATATACAGTATATATATATATATACACACGGTGATGCATAAATGTGTTTCATAAATCGCAGGACGTATTCTTGAAAACAAAAGTAAAGAAAAAAGACCATATAAACATAGGTCGAGAAACCCGTAGGTTTCGAGCTTATAGCACGCGACAGAGAAATGAAACTCCAAAAGATTTTTTATATTTTATGCAAATACACAGCGTGATACATTTGCTTTATTAAAGTAAATGTTCGAAATTCTTTCCTACTTCTTGAATGCATTCCTCAGCACGTCGCACCAGAGATTGTTTGATACACTCAAAAATTCCTGGAGTATCTCGAATTCGTTGCCACAATTCATCACGTGCTCGGATTTTTGTAACATAAACTAGGATTTTTAAATGACCCCACAAATAATAATCATAAGAAGTAGGAAAGAATTTCGAACATTTACTTTAATGAAGCAAAAGTGTAAAATGTAAAAATCTTTTGGAGTTTCATTTTTCTGTCGCGTGCCATAGCTCGAAACCTACGGGTTTTTCGACCTATGTTTATATGGTCTTTTTTCTTTACTTTTGTCTCAAGAATACACCCTGCGATTTATGAAACACATTTATGCATCACCCTGTAATATATTCTTTGTTCTTTATGAAGGTCTGAACGACGGTTGAAGATTGACCTACACTCGACTCCTCAGAATTTATACGAAACAAATCAGGATATAATATATATATATATATATATATATATTATATATATATATATATATATATATATATATATATATATATAATGCAACATTTTGAAATAAAAAATCTTAGCAATTTAATTAACTATCAGCTATTGACTCACTTATCCAGAATCCGCTCTTAGTATTATTTACATTAAGGGAATAAAGCCACAATTAGAAATTGATTTTCTCGAAGCGCAAGCTTTGAATCTCTTTAGTCTAAGATCTTCATCAGGTGTCATTTTAAAGGGAACCCTGCGATTTATGAAACACATTTATGCATCACCCTGTATATATATTCTTTGTTCTTTATGAAGGTCTGAAAAGGGCGAAAGCTTCTGCTTCTAATAAATCCCTAACTTATTGGGATTATATTTCTTTAATTCAATGCAAAAAACTTCACTTTTTTCTACGTGAAGAGGAGGCCAGGGCATCGAAACTGTTGTGGAAATAAACTCTGTCTATTAGAGTGGGTTCTTTAATTCAACTTCTCGTTTATTGAGAATAATCACTTAACACCACTTGCATTACTTTCATGTTAGGGTGCTCGTTAGCTCAGTGGTTTCGGTGTGAGGTTCTGGGCGGTGAGGTTCTGGGCGGTGAGGTTCTGGGCGGTGAGGTTCTGGGCGGTGAGGCACTGAGTTCGTTCCCAATTACTGGCATCGGGTGGGGTTGGGCCGGCCACCCACCCTATTTCCGCTCTGGTTCAGGTGATCCTTGGGGCACACTCACCGCAACGTAGTGGGGAAATGAGCTTCCTAGATGGTACCATACTTTCATGTTAGCAATGAATACACTTCAAAAGAATGATAATCTTAATTCCTTAACGATTCATATATATATATATATATATATATATATATATATATATATATATATAAGTAATTTCTAGTTACGATTATATTTAAAAGTACAGAGGAATGGCAAAAGTAAATTGTCAATTTCGTTTTTTTCCAAAATATTTTGATATGATTAAAAATAACAATAAATAAATAAATAAATAAATAATATAAATAAATAATAACGAATTTATTGAATCAATAAATGGAAATGGAAAAAGGAACACGATTTGAATATATTTATCGAATTAATTTATTACTTATTGATTTTTATAATCAAATAAAAAAAAGTTGGAAAAAAACAAAAGGTGTCTATTTACTTTTGTCAACCCCTCTGTATATAATGAAGAGAACTTTTGAGGATTCGTTAAAGGTTACCTCAAATGTTACAAGTAGTTACACGCCGAAAGAAATAATTACAATATGATTATTATTTGCAGTTGATGAAAATTTCTTGGACTGTATTTTAAATAATGATATAAAGTACAAAGGTTCTACATTTGCGTGTCAGAGTTAAAAAGCGTTAAGTCTATGTACGAGTATATGTCTTTGGTGACGTGGCACTTTTTAACCCTGACACGCAACCTGTTTCATTCTATGTAAAATTCAGTTATTTTAATATTATCTTAATTTTAATCCCTTCCTCAGTAGTGTCCAAAAGCAGGGACTCCCTGCGTCAGTCAGTAGAAGAATAACTCGACGGAGGTTTCAGAACGAGAGGAATTCAGTAGCAAGAAGACCAGCGAAAAAATCACTCCTAAATGAAAAGGGGAAGAAGCGTCCTCCTTTTGAAAAGAAGTATGTTGATTAAATCACTGAACGATGAACTAGAGGGTTTTTTTTTTAAACGACGAGGGTGTAATCCTGCAGTTTGGAGAGGATCATTTCTATGTCAGGTATTTATCCAGTCAACTACGTTATTCCAAAATACTGTGTTGTTACAATGAAACACAATCCAAAAAGCGATGGTTTGGAAGATGTTTTTTGGCACCTCGAACATGGGGAAACTGGTTTTGTCCAGAAGATACGGGCGTGAGTTTCCGTGTCTATACTTAAACATCCTCAAACAACATGCTCTGAGAACAACGTAGGAGGCGTTCCAAAAGGATAGTGTGCCTGGTCACACAGCTAAAACTGCAAAAGAATGGTTTAGGAAAAGCCGGATTTCAACTATGGAATGACCCGGTAACTTTCCTGCGACATCATTCCAATTGAGAACCTGTGGAAACTTTTGAAACTGGGAGTCCTAAAAAGAAGTCAGAATCATGCACGAAGGTCTTTATTTGCTAAAAACAATTTGGTACTGCAACATTGACCTGAAATTGTGTCCACTGTGCATGGACAATGAAGGTAATCCAGGAGGACAAATAAATATTAAACTCACAATTAAAATGTATTTCCTGAAAACTTTGTTTAGTTCTAACCTTTTCGTCATGACTTATACAGGGTAGGACAAAAGTCAGAAACATAGGAACTATGCTTTTCAATGCAAATATATATGTATATTTGCAATGAAAAACATAGTTCCAAGTTTCTTGACTTTTGCCCCACACTGTGTATATATATATATATACACAAAGGGGAGAGAGAGAGAGAGAGAGAGAGAGAGAGAGAGAGAGAGAGAGAGAGAGAGAGAGAGAGAGAGAGAGATTTTTACAATCTCACGATAAATATCACTTGGTAAATGACTAAAAGTCTGAAATTACACACCACGAAATTAAATCCTGAATCATTACCGCGTTTTTGTTCCTGTTCGCTGATAAGTTTTGGAATAAAAAAAACAGCTCCAAAGATCGTTGTTGCAATCCCCAACCAGTGATTCTGTTCCCGGGAGCATCTTTTTATCCTGGGATAGAAAATGATACAGATCTAAGAGCTAATTTAGGCCCCCCAGAATAGCCGACTTTTACATAACCTAATTAAGAATTCAAATTACTGTACTCGCATAAAAAACTTTCAACTAAATTTTGGTAATGTTTTATACACTGTTTTTAGTTTCATTATTATTAATAATAAGAATTTGATTTAGGTTCCCTTTAAGTTTAGTGTAATTACAAAGGAGGTCGTATTTCTCATGTATTTGCATAATACGTGACTTGGCATTTAAAAATGGCTGAGCGTCAGACGCGTATAATATGGAAGATTTTCTTTTAAGTAATTACTTTCTGTAGATTAAGGAGTAGTTGCTATGCATGTATATATATATATATATATATATATTGTACTTGCGTTTTTTTACGCATCATAGTGAAGTAACTGTACTTTTCGTATGCGTGAAAATATTCATTAAGTTTATATATATATATATATATATATATATATATATATATATATATATATATATATATATATATATATATATATATATTATATAGATGCATGTATGCATGTATGTTATTGTTTAAAGTACTTGAAAAATATTGCACGTGAAAAATTCTTGGCGACTCGTTTCAAAGAATTTTGTTAGTGACTTTTTTTAATGTTTAACAATATTCTTGGCAGCGGGTTCATTTGAATTTTGTATTGTTTCATGTCGTTCATTGCCTTTGTGCTGAGCATAAATGCACTCCATGAATATGCAGAACAGCGGCGCTGTGCTAGCTCTTGACCTTATGCAGAATGGTGAGGAGCGAAGTAGAATCGGCTGTAGATTCGGTTCATACTGAAGGAGGTGTGACAGAGAGGGGTTGCGATAACCTCTTTACACGGATCAAAATTTTCGACAACCTTCGTTACTAATCATATACAGCTCCTTCTTTCTCTAGCTGTGAGACAGACGGACTGAGGAAGATGATTTTAATCAGAGGACCTATAATATAGCGTAACGCTCAAAAGAGAGGTTGGTATTTGATTAAATATTTTGTATTATTTTAAATATTTCAAATGACGGAAAATTATTTTATATTATTATTTCTTTATTTTAAATGTTTAATTAATAAGAAACACTGAATTATTTATCAACTTTCCTCTAGAGTGATAACTTATCCATACTCGAATCGCATTTGGTGAGAATGATATAGGCATAGCCGGATCCAGAGGGGTGGGGCCCAGGGGGCTTAATTGAAGCAACGGAGCTTAATTTGGAGGCCCCATACATCCTGGTTAAACGAAATTAGGTAAAACGTTTGAATGCTTATGTCCACGTTGCTTCAATTAAGCCCCCTGGCCCTACCCCTGGATCCGCCTATGGATATAGGAACGCCAGACATTTAATTAGCGACGTGAATGTAAACTGTTTAAGTCACTGTACGGATATGAAGCAACTGTAATCCATATATTTAATGACAATAATAAGCTGCTAAACAGTTACAGAATTTATATACAATAACGTTACAAAACGTACAGTTTCGGTAAAATGTTCCCCGAGAAACGTAAGATTATTAAAAGCATAAAAAAATTGCTAATTAGTAACGATTGTGTTTTGTTTTTGAAATTTTACTAGTGTCATCACAAAGAATAAAGTACCCAAAGAAAAATAGAATATTACCAAGTAGTAAGTTTTTATGCTTTTTAAATTGTTTCTAGGCGAACTTTTTTCCGAAAATATGTATTTATGCGAGGTATAATCTAGGTTGCCTTACTTGAAAAGCGGACCCCTACTTATCGGAATAAGAAGACCATAACATCAACACTAAAAAATTAGCGTAACCTAACCTATGCTAACCTAACCTAGCGTAACCTAATCCAACTTAATCTAACTCACAATATACTCGTCGATAGAATGTCAAGTCGATCAGACGTCGTAATCCCGTGAAAAGCTATCAGTGATGCATAAACATACAATGGAGAAAAATTTGTAGGAAAAATAACTAAATATTTGCACACAGTACAACATACTGTAGTCATTGCAACGATACTACATGGTAATTCCAACTGCAGTATAGTTGCAGTTATCATTCTTACTGTTCTGATGAAAACAGAACAGTTGATTTAACTATAGTTTAGTTATATCAACCATTTGGCACGGTGTGCAAACAGTTAACCACATATTTACTTGTTTTAACCAAGGAATTTTCTTCCTTTAAATTGCGAGAGAGATGAAGAGAGGTGTTGGAAGGAGTTGAAGAGAGGTTTTGGAAGGAGTTGAAGAGAGGTGTTGGAAGGAGTTGATTCCCGTCATAAAGAGTTTATGTAAAACTCGTTCGAAGTCACAGAACCTTTGACGTTATAAATAAAGAGGTGAAAAGCAATAATGAAATTAGTTTAAAAAAAAAATCTACGCTATTTTTACTGGAATGTTTTAAAAACGCTGAATAGCAAAACATCATGTACAGAGTCTAGTAGTGCACCGATTAATCGGTATCGGCATTTTACCGATTAATCGGCTATGCAAGTATTTTCCTAATATCGGCATGCCAGGTGCCGATACCGATTAATCGGTGCACCACTAGTACAGACATACAGGGTGTTCCAAAAGCAACTGTGTAAAGAGTTACCAAATTTCTTATACATTTATTACAACAAATTATTACATGATAAATCACACTTGATAGTTCATGTATCGGACCATTTTAAATTTGCCCCAAAACATTAAAAATTCTGCATGGAGAAACGTATATTGTTAACATTTTTTGCAGTTTCTCATGACTTATTTTTGAACACCGTGAGCTGTATATATATATTATAAGCAAACAACCACAAGGAAAAGGAAACACAAAGTCCGAGCGCTTTCGTGATATATTCACATTATCAAGGATAATGTGAATATATCACGAAAGCGCTCGGACTTTGTGTTTCCTTTTCCTTGTCGTTGTTTGCTTATTAATAAGATCACGTGTTATTTTGTGATTCTTGTGCATATATATATATATATTATATATATATATATATATATACACTCCTACTTTAAAATACGAAATATACACTTTTATATTTTTGATTGTATGTGAGGAAAAAGTGAAGATCCCTTCATCCAGTTAAAGAAATGCATACGCACGTATATAGAAAAAAGAGTAATATATATATATATATATATATCCTTTCTGCTTCAATTTGAGAGATAAAAAAGTGTAGAGAAGAGATAAGAAGAGTTTAACAAAAGAATGATGCCTATCAAAAGGAGAGAGAGAGAGAGACACAATGAACTTAAAAGTAACTCTTCACTAAAAAGGTGGAAGAAGTAAAAAGTAGGAAAAAGTTAAAAAATTCGGTCTGAGACTTCTTTTTTTTTCTGAAGGAGTTTGACAAGTGAATAATTCGCATATTTATCTCCTTTTCCATAGAAAGGAAAAGGTAAAAAAGGATCTTTTCCAAGGAATAAAACAAAACTGAAATTCGTTGAAAAGATGACATAATGAAGGATCATGAATTAAAGCACTTTTCCAAGCAGGACGACTCCAAAGGGTAAGGATTAGTCTTTTTCCTTCTCTGTTGTTGTTGTTGTTGTTTCTGCTTCTTTCTCCGACTTTTCTTCATTTTCTTCTTGTTCTGCTTTTTATTCTTCTTCCTCCTCTTCCTTTCTTCTGCTTTCCTCTCTTCTTCCTCCTCTTCCTTCTCTCTTTCCTCTTGTACTACTTCCTCCTCTTTTTTCTTCTTTTTCCTCCTTTTTATTTCTTCCTCTTCTTTTTCTTCTCCTTTCTTCTCGTTTTCTTCTTCTTTCTTGCTTCTTCTTCTTCGTCCTCCTCCTCCTCTCTTTTTCTTCTTCTTTCTCCCTTATTTCTTCCTCTTCCTTTTGTGTTTCTTCCTCCTCCTTTTCTTTTTCTCCTTCCTCCTCCTTTACTACTTCTTCTTCTTTGCTCCTTCTTCTTCTTCTTCTTCCTCCTCCTCCTCTTCTTTTTCTTCATCTTCTTTTACTCTTCCTTTTCTTCCTTTTGTGTTTGCTCACCTTTTTGTTATCTTTTATGGTATTTGAGAGGAGAGGCATTTGGCATCGCTTTTAAAAAGTAAATTTCGCTTCAGATTGAGAGAATCGCATGCGGTCTTTTACCGTCTGATTTATTCACTTGATAAACTAAAACGTTGAATCTTAAATGCAGATACCTTTTTTTATACGTAGGTCCCCTTGGTCTTAGATGTTGCGAAGGAGGTTACCCCCCCCCCCCCCGATCAAAACAAAAACAATCCAAACTTTTACTGTAAAATTCAACCAAAATTTTGTATTAATTTTACTGTTTTAAGATTTTACTCGAAGTTATATCTTTAAATTCAAACTAATGTCTCAGTTCATGGTAGTTATGATGTTTTGGGTTGTTTAACCTCCTTAGTAACGGCAAAGGTTATCTACGGGTCGCTACATCATCTAACCGAAGAGAAGGATCATCCAATCCAACTATTGAACAGATCCAACGTCGTTTAACTTCGCTGATCTAACTGAAACTGGTGTTGCGACGTGTTAACGAAGTAGCCCGAGTGTATATATATATATATATATATATATATATATATATTATATATATATATATGGGAATGAACTCAGAATGGAGAAATAAGATGGAAAGTTTTATATTTTACACAATATCATTCTGCCCATACACCCATTTCAGGATATGAGCCTCTTGCAGCCAGTGAAACCTTAATATTTACTTTAAGCTCACGAGCCACTTACATTCTTGGTGCAGCTTCACAAATTTTGTCTCACTCGCTTTGGATGTGAAGCTCAATTATTAATTTTTACCTTATCTTATGGTTTCACTGCACAAAAAGCCGTATTTCCACCACTTCTTAGAAAATCCTTCCGTCAGCCACAGCCGCTCTTTTGAAGCACAACTTTCCACTGTTTTTTTCCACAGATTGGCGGAATTTCATCAGTTTTTAGAACTAATTCATCCTTCTTTTGGCAACTGTTTTTTGTCCATTTGAAATTTAAATTAAACGAAAATTAAACTTATTTTGGATTTAGTCCCGTTCCAACATACCACATGAAGCCTAACTGAATTCCCTGATATTTAATATTTACAGTAGAATTTCTTTATTTGATTTTAACTTAACTGCCAAATACAATAAACTCTCCATAAACCGCACTCGTCGTATATTAAATCGTGGACATATATATATATATATATACACACACAGTACAGTATTTAATGTTTTTTTTATGTAGTGATGTGTATATTTTATTGTAGCTGTACCTTATTTTATGTGTTTTTGCTATCCGAGTACACAGTACAGGGTGTACATAAAGTCAGGATCTATTTTTGTGAAGCACTTGGAAATTATATGGAATTCAATCATAAAATGATAAAGTGGTAACATTTATTAAATAATTAAGAGTAGGATTCGACGTGACGCCCATCAGTATCCCTGCACAGCTCAAATCGTTCCGCAGCATTTCTAAACACATTCTGGAGCATTTGCGGGTTATGTTATCTGCAGCAGTTCGTATACGTGTACGTAAGTTTTCAAGACTCGTAATCTTCGTCTGATAGACGTGCGATTTGATAAAGCCCCATGCAAAGAAATCTAAAGGGGTTAAATCTGGTGATCTCGCTGGCGAAGGTCTGTTGCTTCCGCGTCCGATCCAGCGATTTGGAAAACGTCCATTTAGATAATCCTGAACAATTTTGGCATAGTGACAAGGAGCACCATCATGTTGATAGACGACGGTACTAACAATCCTATCCCCGTCGTCTATCAACATGATGGTGCTCCTTGTCACTATGCCAAAATTGTTCAGGATTATCTAAATGGACGTTTCCAAATCGCTGGATCGGACGCGGAAGCAACAGACCCTTGGCCAGCGAGATCACCAGATTTAACCCCTTTAGATTTCTTTGCATGGGGCTTTATCAAATCGCACGTCTATCAGACGAAGATTACGAGTCTTGAAAACTTACGTACACGTATACGAACTGCTGCAGATAACAACCCCGCAAATGCTCCAGAATGTGTTTAGAAATGCTGCGGAACGATTTGAGCTGTGCAGGGATACTGATGGGCGTCACGTCGAATCCTACTCTTAATTATTTAATAAATGTTACCACTTTATCATTTTATGATTGAATTCCATATAATTTCCAAGTGCTTCACAAAAATAGATCCTGACTATGCACACCCTGTATAATGCAATCTGTTCTATTTTGTCGTGTGGACATGTTTATTTCAACGCACTTCATTAGTTTTTGTTATTTCTTGATTACAACTTGAATATAGACCCCAGGAAAATGCCTGTCATTCAGCCGCATTCTCTCACTCAGAGGCACACTCCTTCACACCAATTAGTACAGTTTGTGTTGAGTTTCTTCTTCTTCTTCCAGATAGGCAGTTAGCCTATCAGTTGGGTTAGCATTCTTCTCCATTCCAGTTGATCTTCGAACACTCATATTTCTCGTAATTCATTGATATTTGGGATGTTGTGCTTCATCAATATTTCTTCTATTCCATACCTCCAGCTCTTTCGAGCTGGAATCATAAAATCTTGTTGAGGAAACAAAATCCTTGTTGAGTGTTGACCAGTGTATTTAAAAAAGGGGACAAATCATTTCCAGGAAATTATCGTTCTATTAGTCTGACTTCAGTAGTTGGTAAGCTCATGGAGACGATCGTTCGGAACAAAATAGTTAATCACTTAGAAATGAATAATTTAATTTATTCGAAGATTTTCGACACGGATTTCGACGTAATCATTCTTGTCCCACTGATTTGCTCGACTTCTTTAATTATATTGTAAATTTATATAACGAGAGTAAAAGAGTGAATGTTATATATTTCGATTTTCAAAAGGCGTTTCATAAAATGACCAACAAGAGATTATTAACTAAACTTCATTCTCACGGAATTGATGGTAATGTTTTCAAATGGATTGAAAATTGGTTAAGTGCACGTAAACAAAGAGTGGTCATTAATGGCAAAACTTCTAACTGCGGCGTGCCTCAAGGATCAGTTCTGGGACCAGTTTTATTACTTATGTCAGTGACATCGAGATAGGAAATAAGGGTATAATTTCAAAATTTCTGGATGATACCAAACTAGGGGGACGAAAAAAATCAGTGGCAGAACGTTTGCAGCTTCAAGGTGATATTTTAAGCGCGACAAAACACTAACGAGTGTTACGGAAGAGAAAGATTTAGGTATTATTGTTGCCGACACTCTTAAACCGAGTAATCAATGTATCGATGTTGTTAGAAAAGCAAATAGAATCTTAGGATATATTGGTAGATCATTTGAATTTAAGTTGGAGAAAACAATGCTAACATTATATAATTCCTTACTATTACTACGCCCTCACCTGAAATACTGCTTTCAGTTCTGGTCCCCATATTTACGACATGACATAGACTGAATGGAGAGAGTGTAGCAACGAGCTACTAAGATGATTTCTAGACTTAAACGTTAAATCTATTTTCACTCGTGAAAAGGCTTCCTCGATGAGATTTAATCCAGGTGTTTAAAATGATTAAGGTTTTGATAATGTCGACGCCGAAAAATATTTCACCTTCAGAAATGCAGATAGAACTCGTGGTAATGATCTCAAATTAGTGGGTAAACATTTTAATTCTAATGAAGCTAAACATTAATTCTTCAATTGTATAGTTAATTCTTGTAGTTCAAAGTAACTCGGTCGAGTCCTTTAAAAAGCGACTAGATGCTTATCTTGCCTTAAACTCCGAGTTAGAAGCATTTGTTAGCTCGTAAATGTAGTGTAGAATTTTCACTCGGATTCCCTCCTCTTTGCTTTAAAATTTTTACTTTATCTTTAAATTTCTTTCCTTCCTTTCAACGTCCCTTCTTTGCTTTGCCTTAAAAACTTTCACTTATTTTAATTTTTTTTACATCTTTAAC